>BLSH010355438.1:373069-384761 GCA_018402905.1 Glandirana rugosa | reverse complement strand
TCACCCGAGGTGGCCAGGCTTCCATAAATCACCCTTGGGTGGCCAGCCATCCATAGATCACCGAGGGTGGCCAGCCATCCATAGATCACCCGAGGTGGCCAGGCTTCCATAGATCACCCGGGGTGGCCTGCCTTCCATAGATCACCTGGGGCAGCAAACCATCCATAGATCACTCGAGGTGGCCAGCCATCCATAGATCACCCGGGGTGGCCAGCTTTCCATAGATCACCCAGGGTAGCCAGATTTCCATAGATAACCAGGTTCGCCAGCCATCCATAGATCACCCAGGGTGGCCAGCCATCCATAGATCACCAAGGGTGGCCAGCCATCCATAGATCACCCGGAGTAGCCAGCCTTCCATAGATCACCCAGGGTGGCCATCCATAGATCACCCGTGGTGGCCAGCTTTCCATAGATCACCCAGGGTAGCCAGCTTTCCATAGATCACCAGGGGTGGCCAGCTTTCCATAGATCACCCAGGGTAGCCAGCTTTCCATAGATCACCAGGGGTGGCCAGCCATCCATAAACTGATAGAGAATACAAAATGTAACCAAGTAATATCCTCTGTCTGTGGATTTCCCATTGACTTCGGGGGTCAGGAGGATTTTTTCCAACCTTTGTAATTACATCAGAAAGGCAATGTTCCTTTTTTTAATGTGTGAGCTGCATGTGCATATACAATATTGGGGTTTGTATTTTCATACATTAAAAAAAAGTAACTTTATAAGGACATCCCCTATTTCCTCTCTTATAACTCATAAATGGGTATTGGACCTTTCCTCATTATTGGGAATGGGATTCTCCAATTTATAACATTTAAGGAGTCTTGGGTCCACATATTATTTATATATTATATATCCAAAAGATCTCTGCAAATAAAAGTAACAAAAGTTGCAGAAAGTCTTCTAAATATCCAACATCTATCATCACCTCCATCATGTGTGTCTTGTTATCCGTTGGCAGGTGGACGCCATCATCACTCTCCTGAAGGGAAAAGTCATGGCGAAAGCCTTCGAGGAGACCAAGCATTTCCCAATGGAGCACAGCCTGCAAGGTGATTGGTGGATGAGTATCCCTTGGTTGACCATTGTGCCACCAATTAGAGAATTTCTACACTTGCTTAGTAACCTGCAGTTCTTGGCAGCCAATCAGAGAGCAGCGCAGCAGTAATGTCCTTCTCTAATAGGCTAGCTTTTGACAAAAGTACACCCAAAAGGTCTTGTAGATAAATTCCATAGGGCTGCACCATGCACTGCATCCCCATGATACCGGGTTTTTAAGGTGCAAATCACAGGAATGGACCACACATTAGATAAAATGTGCAGTTGTGCTCATAAGTTTACATGCCCTGGCAGAATTTATGATTTCTTGGCCATTTTTCAGAGAATATGAATGAGAACACAAAAACTTTTCCTTCACTCATGGTTGGTGTTTGGCTGAAGCCATTTATTATCAACCAACGGTGTTTACTCTTTTTACATCATAATGACAACAGAAACTACCCAAATGACCCTGATCAAAAGTTTACATACCCTGGTGATTTCGGCCTGATAAAATGCACACAGGTTGACACAAAGGGGTTTGAATGGCTATTAAAGGTGACCATCCTCACCTGTGATCTGTTTGCTTGCAATTAGTGTGTTTGTATAAAAGGTCAATGAGTTTCTGGACTCCTGACAGACCCTTGCATCTTTCCTCCAGTGCTGCACTGAAAAGAATTGTCAAAGGATCTGCGGGAAAAGGTAGTTGAACTGTATAAAACAGGAAAGGGATATAAAAAGATATCCAAGGAATTGAGAATGCCAATCAGCAGTTTTCAAACTTTAATCAGAAAGTGGAAAATGAGGGGTTCTGTTGAAACCAAACCACGGTCAGGTAGACCAACTAAAATTTCAGCCACAACTTCCAGGAAAATTGTTCGGGATGCAAAGAAAAACCCACAAATAACTTCTGGACTCTCTGAAAACATGTGGTGTGGCTGTTTCAAGATGCACAATAAGGAGGCACTTGAAGAAAGATGGGCTGCATGGTCGAGTTGCTAGAAGAAAGTCATTACTACACAAATGCCACAAAGTATCCTGCTTACAATACGCCAAACAGCACAGAGACAAGACTCAAACCTTCTGCCACAAAGTCATTGGAGTGATGAGACAAAAATTTAGCTTTTCGGCCATAACCATAAACGTTACATTTGGAGAGGAGTCAACAAGGCCTGCGATGAAAGGTTCACCATTCCTATTGTGAAACACGGAGGTGGATCGCTGATGTTTTGGGGATGTGTGAGCTACAAAGACACAGGAAATTTGGTCAAAATTGATGGCAAGATGAATGCAGAATGTTATCAAAAAATACCGGAAGAACATTTGCATTCATCAGCCAGGAAGCTGAGCATGGGACGTACTTGGGCATTCCAACATGACAATGACCCAAAACACAAGGCCAAGTCGACCTGTCATTGGCTACAGCAGAATAAAGTGAAGGTTCTGGAGTGGCCATCTCAGTCTCCTGACCTCAATATCATTGAGCCACTCTGGGGAGATCTCAAACATGCAGTTCATGCAAAACAGCCCAAGAATTTCCAGGAACTGAGGAATGGGCAGCTTTACCATCTGAGAAGAGAAAGAGCCTCATCCATAAATACCACAAAAGACCTCACGCTGTCATTGATGTTAAAGGGGGCAATGCACGGTATTAAGAACTGGGGTATGTAAACTTTTGATCAGGGTGATTTGGGGAGTTTCTGTTGCCATTATGATATAAAAAGAGTAAACACAGTTGATTGATAATAAATGGCTTCAGCCAAACACCAACCATGAGTGAAAGAAATGGTTTTGTGTTCTCATTCATATTCTCTGAAAAATGGCCAAGGAATCATAAATTCTGCCAGGGTATGTAAACTTATGAGCACCACTGTATACAGGCGGTCCCTGGGTTACAAACAAGATAGGGACTGTAGGTTTGATCTTGAGTTGAATTTGTTTGTAAGTGGGAACAGGTACATTTTTTAAGTGAAGCTTCAGCCAAAAAATACAATTTTTAAGCTTTTTGGATGCCATGGGGAAGGGGTGACACCCCTGTAATGTTTGTTTTGCTGTCTATGTTTCTGTTCAAAGGATTTCACCTCACTTCCTGTCCCAATGATAATTGGATTTAGAAAATTTTGCGTTGTTGTGGAAACAAGGATTGGTCATAGAGCATCAGTGGAGACCCCTTTTTCCCATAATAACGCTTACAGGAGTGAATTTCCCTTCCTAGGGGGAGATTTCCTCTCACTTCCTGTTGTCTTGCTCCGTTTGTAAGCAGGAGTCGTTTGTAAGTCGGAGGTTTGTAACAAGTATGAAAATGTATATTTTTCATTTTATATTATCAGCACTGACCCTTCTCCTGATGAAGCACTAAGAGCGAAACACGTTCTCCTGATGAAGCACTAAGAGCGAAACACGTTGATGGTTCACATATTATGCATATGACTTACCTCTATTCCTCTGTTAGTAGAGGACATGATATACATTGATGAGATACTGCTGGATGTGAAAAAGTGTCTGAGATGTGTTATGTCAGGAATGCAGTAATGTGTTTTTACAGCATTTTTACTGAATAAAACGTGACGATTTTATCCAATATGTGGTCCATTCCTGTAATTTGCGACTTAATAAAATCTAATTTTTTTTTTGTTGAATTTTAAACCTAAAAAGGAACGTGAAGCCCCAAAAAAATATTTTCCTTTGTTTTTGATGTTGTGTGGAAGGATTAGAACACAAGGCTTTGTTTCCTTTCCTGCCGGCAATGGGTTCACCAGACGGGAAATCTGCGATAGAGACAGCAATTAAAAGCCCGACGGAGGTTCTAATCCTTCCTAAGTCAGAACTAAGGGTTTTGGCTGGACAAACGCCTCACCGACCACAATCCATATCACTGATGGTCCTGGCTGGACCTTAAACAGCCCCCCTGAAACCTCAGCCAGGATAGCATAAGGGTAAGCCGTGTGCTGCTAAGGGGGAACCTCTCCATTATCTAAAGTCTTTGTCCCCCACAGAGTTCCAGAAGAAGGAGGAGTGGACGGTGAGGTGTCGCAGTATGATCCAAGTCAGCATCAGAGAAGATCCCTGGAACCTCCCCAACTCCATCAAGACGCTGGTGGAGAGCATCCAGAAATACGTAGAAGGTTTGTACCCCTGAGAACTTCCTTTAGAAGAAAATCGCTATTTTTGGGGGTCTGGTTATAAATAATTCGCTTTGCGAATGTCTCAGGCGTTCGCTCTGTTGTCACAAACCTAGCGCATTCCTATGATCGCTACCTCCATCTAGTGGCCATAATGTGGTACTTTCCTGAGGGGGGGGGGAAAGCATTTGATATCCCTGCTGCTGATTTTGTACAAAGAAATGATCAGTTTATAATTTTTTTTTGTTCCATAAAACTTTATTAGTCGAGTAAAACAGTGTACAGAAATTATCAGTTTAAAACAATGTAGAGGCCTCGTAAGCTTTAGAGCAATCATATGACAAAACGTGGATATATATACAATTGGACATCATCTCAAAGGTCGATCAGTTTATAATTTTAACGGTCGGTTTATTGTAACAGCGAGACACAGAATAGCAACAAAAATATCCAGAAAAAAAACGCATTTCAAAAAAAGTTATAAATTTGATTTGCGTTTTAATGAGTAAAATAAGTATTTGACCCCCTTATCAATCAGGATGATTTCTGGCTCCCAGCGGTCTTCTATAGAGGTAAGGAGCTGTGATTAGGAGTCCTCTCTGCATTCACACAGGGGCGACCCGACTTGCAACGCGACTCCATGCCAGGCGACTTTGCCTGTGGCCAATCAGAGAAGGGAGGGATCAATTCTTTTCTTTTCACTGTAAAGTCGCTTCCATGTAGATGGGGGATCCCACTTGGAGGCGACTTCCATTCAATTCTATGGGCACAAGTCGCCTAGAAATAGTGCAGGAACCTTTTCTAAAGTCGCTCCGACTTCAGTAGAGTACATTAAGACGGCTCCCATTCATTTCAATGGGATTCAAGCGACTTGGGGGCGACTCAAGTCGGAGCGCAAGTCGCCCCAATGTGATTCGGCTCTTACCTTACTCTTATCTATCAATCGCCAAAGATTTCTGGCTCCCAGCGGTCTTCTATACAGGTAATGAGCTGAGATTAGGAGAACTCTCTTAGCCCTGGTTCACATTGACATGATTTGGCATGCGATTTGACATGCCAAATCGGCAGCAATTGCTGGCACTAGCACCGTCCTAGTCGGTGCGACGACGCACTTGCGCCAATTTCAAAAAGTAGTTCTTGTACCGCTGTTTTTGCGATTTCAGGTGCAATTTCCATAGGCATCTGTGCAGAGACCCGCGAATCGCCGCCGAAATCGGGACTGACGTGCGGTAATGAAATGGCGCGACTTCGGCTGAACTCTCGCCATTTCATTCCCGCACTCAGTGTGAACCTGGGAGTGCTCCTAAGTAGAGTACATTAAGACGTCTCCAATTCATTTCAATGGGATTTCAAATGCCAAGCGACTTGGGGCGACTCAAGTCGGAGCGCAGGTCGCCCCTCTGTGTGAATCGGCTCTTAAAGGGAGTGCTCCTAATATTAGCTTCTTTGTCAGCGGGCAAACGTACAAAATCAGCAGGGGATCAAATACTGTTTCCCCTCACTTGTACCCCTATCAGGAAGATAACTGCGTTTTGACCACTAGATGGCGCTGATGATTATAAGATATAAATGTATTGGGCACATTAACCACTTCAGCCCCGGAAGGATTTCCCACGTTAGGGCCAGAGCGCTTTTTTTGCGATTTGGCACTGCGTTGCTTTAACTGACAATTGCGCGGTCGTGCGGCGTTGTACCCAAACAAAATTTGCGTCCTTTTTTCCCCACAAATAGAGCTTTCTTTTGGTGGTATTCACCTCTGCGTCATTTCTGATCACCGCTATAAACAAAAAAAAGAGCGGCAATTTTTAACAAGAAAACCAAACTTCTTTTTGCTAAAATACAAATCCAAAAAAAAAAAATATATAAAAAAAAAATGTATTCATCAGTTTTGGCCGATTTATATTCTTCCTCGTATTTTTGGTTAAAATAAATCGCAATCTGCGTTTTTTTTTTTTTTGGTTTGCGCAAAAGTGGCCGCATTTACAAAGCATGAGAATTAATTTCTGGAGTTTTTACAATTTTTTTTTTACTAGTAATGGCGGTGATCTGCGATTTTTCATCGGGACTGCAATATTGCGGCGGACATGTCGGACATTTTTGACACTTTTTTTGGGAACCAATGGCATTTATACAGCGATCAGAAATTTAAATATCCGCTGATTATTGTATAAATGTAATTGGCAGTGAAGGGGTTAACCTGCAGGGGGTGATCTAGGGCAGGCATCCTCAAACTACGGCCCTCCAGCTGTTGCGGAACTACACATCCCATGAGGCATTGTAAAACTCTGACATTCACAGACATGACTAGGCATGATGGGAATTGTAGTTCCTGAACAACTGGAGGGCCATAGTTTGAGGACCCCTGAGCTAGGGGGTAACTGTGTTCCCTAGGTGTGTTCTAACTGTGAGGGGGCTGGGCTGTCAGGGGCACCAGAGATCTAACTGATCCCAGTGACAGGGATCAGTAGATCTCTTTCATGCCGCCTGTCAGAACGGGGAACCGCCGTGTTCACATCAGTGGTTCCCCATTCTGGCTCTGTCACAGGCCATCGCGGGGCGCTCATGAGCAGCGGGGGCAGATGGATATTTTATAACCCATGGGTCAGACATGGAATGATCTTTGTTGCTGCATATGAGTGGTGCACAGATTGATCTTTGGATGAGATGTTCTGGTTCCTCTAATCACAGAATATCATTGAATTGTATTTTTCTCTGTTTTGCAGATGGGAAGAATCAGCTGTTGCTGGCTCTGCTGAAATGTACAGGTAACACATCGATCGTTATGCTATGAACCTCGGGGAACGTGCTGAGCTCAGAAAAGGTGGCCATAGGAAGCTGAAATAGGTCCGCTCTGCCTGGCGAATGTGACGCTCAGCTTCCACCATCCAACTGTAGGGGTCTCCAAACTTTGGCCCTCCAGCTGTACAGAAACTACAATTCCCATCATGCCTAGTCATGTCTGGGAATGTCAGAGCTTTACAATGACTCGTGGGACGTGTAGTTCCGCGACAGCTGGAGGGCCGTAGTTTGGAGATCCCTGAGGGCATCGGTGTCCAACCTGCGGCCCTCCAGCTATTGCAAAACTCCAAGTCCCATCGTGCCTTTGGGAGCCATGCTTGCAGCTGTTGGCCTTGCAAAGCCTCATGAGGCTTTCAGTTCCGCAACAGTTGGAGGACCACAGGTTGGACACCCATGATCTAGGGCAGCCTTTCTCAACCTTTTCAACACTGAGGAACCCTTGAAATAATTCTCCGGTCTCGGGGTACCCCTGCTAAAAATTAAAAGTCTTCAACTCATGATACATTAGTGTGATGGTCAATGAGAAGAATGCTCCTTACACTTGTGGTCAATGAGAAGAATGCTCCTTACACTTGTGGTCAATGGGAAGAATGCTCCTTACACTTGTGGTCAATGGGAAGAATTCTCCTTACACTTGTGGTCAATGGGAAGAATGCTCCTTACACTTGTGGTCAATGGGAAGAATGCTCCTCACACTTGTGGTCAATGAGAAGAATGCTCCTCACACTTGTGGTCAATGGGAAGAATGCTCCTTACACTTGTGGTCAATGGGAAGAATGCTCCTTACACTTGTGGTCAATGGAAAGAATGCTCCTTACACTTGTGGTCAATGGAAAGAATGCTCCTTACATTTGTGGTCAATGGGAAGAATGCTCCTCACACTTGTGGTCATTGGGAAGAATGCTCCTCACACTTGTGGTCATTGGGAAGAATGCTCCTTACACTTATGCTCATTGGGAAGAATTACCCCCTTACAGATAGCTAAAAAGATCAATGGTGTAATTGGGAATTTATCTGAGAGGTAGAAATTGACCATTGCTCAAGGAACCCCTAGCAACCTCTGGAGGAACCCTAGTTGAGAAACCCTGCATTAGTGTGATGGTCAACGGGAAGAATGCTCCTTACACTTGTGGTCAATGGGAAGAATGCTCCTTACACTTGTGGTCAATAGGAAGAATGCTCCTCACACTTGTGGTCAATAGGAAGAATGCTCCTCACACTTGTGGTCATTGGGAAGAATTACCCCCTTACAGATAGCTAAAAAGATCAATGGTGTGATTGGGAATTTATCTGAGAGGTAGAAATTGACCATTGCTCAAGGAACCCCTAGCAACCTCTGGTGGAATCCTAGGGTTCCATGGAACCCTGGTTGAGAAACTCTGCATTAGTGTGATGGTCAATGGGAAGAATGCTCCTCACACTTGTGGTCATTGGGAAGAATGCTCCTTACACTTGTGGTCAATGGGAAGAATGCTCCTCACACTTGTGGTCAATGGGAAGAATGCTCCTTACACTTGTGGTCAATGGGAAGAATGCTCCTTACACTTGTGGTCAATAGGAAGAATGCTCCTCACACTTGTGGTCAATAGGAAGAATGCTCCTCACACTTGTGGTCAATGGGAAGAATGCTTCTTACACTTGTGGTCATTGGGAAGAATTACCCCCTTACAGATAGCTAAAAAGATCAATGGTGTGATTGGGAATTTATCTGAGAGGTAGAAATTGACCATTGCTCAAGGAACCCCTAGCAACCTCTGGTGGAACCCTAGGGTTCCATGGAACCCTGGTTGAGAAACTCTGCATTAGTGTGATGGTCAATGGGAAGAATGCTACTCACACTTGTGGTCAATGGGAAGAATGCTCCTTACACTTGTGGTCAATGGGAAGAATGCTCCTCACACTTGTGGTCAATAGGAAGAATGCTCCTCACACTTGTGGTCAATGGGAAGAATGCTCCTTACACTTGTGGTCAATGGGAAGAATTACCCCCTTACAGATAGCTAAAAAGATCAATGGTGTCATTGGGAATTTATCTGAGAGGTAGAAATTGACCATCGCTCAAGGAACCCCTAGAAACTTCTGGAGGAACCCTAAGGTTCCACTGAACCCTGGTTGAGAAACCTTGATCTACGTTGTGATGACAAGCATCCTCAATATAGGAAGAGCTCATGGCTACCATCAGATTTTCCAACTCACTGAGAAGAGTAAGGATGGTAGAGGCTGTTCATGCACCAAGCGAGTCCATATATGATAATCAACAGAAAATAAGATGTTGCTTGTCATTCACCTGACCTAGCCAACCATAAGCTCACCCAATGATTAGCATAATTTACACTATATCACCAAAAGTATTGGAACACCTGCCTTTACACGCACATGGACTTTCATGGCATCCCAGTCTTAGTCCGTAGGGTTCAATATTGAGTTGGCCCACCCTTTGCAGCTATAACAGCTTTAACTCTTCTGGGAAGGCTGTCCACGAGGTTCAGGAGTGTCTATGGAAATGTTTGACCGTTCTTCCAGAAGCGCATTTGTGAGGTCAGACACTGATGTTGGACGAGAAGGCCTGGCTCACAGTCTACGCTCTAATTCATCCCAAAAGTGTTCTATTGGGTTGAGGTCAGGACTCTGTGTAGGTCAGTCAAGGTCCTCCACCCCAAACTCACTCATCCATGTCTTTGTGGACCTTGCTTTGTGCACTGGTCCAAATCACTTGGTGGAGGGGGGATTATGGTGTGGGGGTTTTTTTTTTCAGGGGTTGGGCCCCTTAGTTCCAGTGAAGGGAACTCTTGAGACGTCAGCATACCAAGACATTTTGGACAACTTTGTGGGAACAGTTTGGGGGTGGCCCCTTCCTGTTCCAACATGACTGCGCACCACTGTACAAAGCAAGGTCCATAAAGACATGAATGAGCGAGTTTGGGGTGGAGGGACTTGACTGGCCTGCACAGAGTCCTGATCTCAACCCCATAGAACACCTTTGGGATGAATTAGTGCAGAGACTGTGAGCCAGGCCTTCTCGTCCAACATCAGTGTCTGGCCTCACAAATGCGCTTCTGGAAGAATGGTCAAACATTCCCATAGACACTCCTAAACCTTGTGGACGGCCTTCCCAGAAGAGTTGAAGCTTTTATAGCTGCAAAGGGTGGGGGCAACTCAATATTGAACCCTACAGACTAAGACTGGGATGCCATTAAAGTTCATGTGCGTGTAAAGGCAGGCGTCCCAATACTTTTGACAATATAGTGTATGTAGCCAACCATAAGTTCACCCAATGATAAGCATCATTTATTAGGGCATCCAAAAATAAGGACCATCCTAGATGGTCTATATTGCACATCCAGGGTCTTCTTTCATTCTATCATTCTGCTTGGCAATGCCTGCGTGTCACAATTCTTACCTTAGACAGGTTAGCAAGTGCAGCCCAACATGACATCAGCTCAGCTTGTAGACCCGGGTGGTGGATGTGGGTGAGAGGTTTGGAGGAATGCAGTATGATGGGTGTGATGGTTCTGATTGCTCTCTTTCCTCTGACAATCTTTTCTTATGTCCCAAACATAGACACATTTTTCCGTCAGTCCTCCCGCAGTACCTGCTCATTCTCCACATTCCCCAAATAAGTGACAGCTGACTGTTCTATGGCCGGAATGTCCCATATAGAACCCGCAGCACCCCCATGGCTGGATAAATAGACACAACAGCCATGAAATAGTTTCTGATCTTCCCTTGGACGGAATGGGACTTTCAGTTGTACATTGACAGCTATAGGTGGAAGCCATTGGTCAAGATGCCTCTATTTAGTGTTTCTGCTCCAGTCTTGGAGCCAGCTTTCAGACTTATGAACCAATGAATAAACTGAAAGTCAAACTCAGAGGAGCTAATGATAGTTCCCCCATAGAGCCAAATAGAACCACATTTGGTCATGTTATCAGGACCTGGATCAACTGCTGGTGGCACTGTGCTTCCCAGAGCGGGAGGTTGCAATTCCGAAGTCCACCAGCGGGCGTCTTCCAGCAGATCCCAGTAATCAGTTTCCACCTGATGCTGGCTGCTGGGCGGGTATTTAGGTCCTCCCCTATTGGCGCCTCTTGCTCCAGTGTTTTGCTCTGAGACTGCGTGCCATTTATTCTGATCCTAACCCTGATCTTGCTCCTGCCCTGCATCCTACTGCCTCCTATCTGCTCCTTTTGTTCCTGATTCCAGTCCTGGTTCCCCCTTCCCATCTGTTCCCTGCATCTACAGTTTCCAAAAAAGTGAACCACTGCCTCCACCTATAACTGATCTATGTAGTAAGGAGCATTGGAGGGCAGCAAAGAGACAAACAAACAGCCAAGGAATAAATCCAAGGAAAAACCAAGCTCACTTACCGACCAGCTGTGACCATCCAAATTGAACCTACCAGTGTCGACCAGCCATTCACTCGAACCAAAAAGGAACCTAAATAAGGAACCGACAAACAAACAGAGAAACGACGGGAGGTTACGAGGAATGATGTATCTAGTCAATATCCACCTCCGTCACCAAGTGAAAAAACCTTTGACATCTACGTCCCTTGTCTACCCTTCCCCCTTGGTCCTGACCTTAGTCCTTGTTTTCCTCGTCTATCCTCCGTCATCCTACGTCCCGTCCTCGTTCTAGTCCCAATCCTAGTCTTATTTACCGTGCGTCAGAGTCTCGTTTTGTGACCTCGTTCTCCGCGGTTATCCCCTCCTGGATTTATGGGCGGGTCG
>BLSH010355438.1:314964-334738 GCA_018402905.1 Glandirana rugosa | reverse complement strand
GGGAAGGCTGTCCACAAGGTTTAGGAGTGTCTATGGGAATGTTTGACCATTCTTCCAGAAGCGCATTTGTGAGGTCAGGCGCTGATGTTGGATGAGAAGGCCTGGCTCGCAGTCTCCGCTCTAATTAATCCAAAAGGTGTTCTATCTGGTTGAGGGCAGACCAATCAAGTTCCTCCACACCAAACTCGCTCATCCATGTCTTTATGGACCTTGGTATGTGCACTGGTCCAAATCCTTTGTGGGGGGGGGGGGGGTTTTGGTGTGGGGTTGTTTTCAGGGGTTGGGCTTGGCCCCTTAGTTCCAGTGAAAAAAGGTTTATATAATAAAGCCACTGCATCCAATCAGTTGCCTGGTTCTATTTGAGAGCTTAACATATAAAAGAACTGGAACTGCACATGTGATCAGCTATGACACCAGCCATTGGATGGTTTGACAGTTTGGTTTAGAGCCCAACCAATGGGAGTGTTACATTTCCGGCACGTGCCGGAAATGTGACTGGTTTTTAACCTGTTAAATGCATGGGTTTACTACCGCTTTAAGGAGGGTGGAGCTGATACATTGTATCCTAAAATGAGAAGGAGCCGGAAAAAAGAAACATTGTTTTTTTTAAGATTATTTAGTGTGATTTTCCCTTCCTGGTGATTCCTCGTGTCACCCGATAACGGGGTCTGAGGACGACCCAGGTACGGAAAATAACAGTGTAAATATTTTGTTAGTGGCCTCCATACTGCAAGTTACCCACAAAGCTGTTGCACCATCACCCATGTGGTTCTCCTCCTACCTCTGGACTACATAAGGGACCTCTGAAGTATGAAAATGAGGAGTGCCTGTAAAATGGAAATGGCTCAGTGGATAAGATCTCTGGGGGCCTGGGCTGCTGCCCCTAGGAACGGCCTTAAAGTGGTTGTAAAGGCTCAAGGTTGATTTACCTTCTTGCATTCTATGCATGAAGGCAAAAAACCTCCTCTGTGCAGCAGCCCTCCCTAATACTTCTTGAGCCCGATTTTCCCCCAGCGATTTGCATAAGAGCCTTGACTCTCCTGGGACTCTCCCTTCTCATTGGCTTCCACTGCTGTCTATCACAGCCAGTGAGCCAATGAGGAGATAGAGGGGGCAGGGCTGAGTCGCGGCTCTGTGTGTGAATGGACAGCTCCCGAACGAGCCTGCTTGGGTGCCCCCATTGCAAGCTGCTTGCTCTGGGGGTACTCGGCAGGAGGGAGGGGCCATGTGCACCGACGAGGGACGCGAAAGGAGGAGGATTGAGGGTGCTCTGCGCAAAGCAACTACACAGAGCAGGTAAGTATAACGTGTTTGTTATTTTCAAAGCTGCATTTGAACTTTGAACAGTAGGTAGAAAGGAGCAAGTTGGAAGGTGGGTCTGGAATCCTTTATTGAGAGTAGCAACAAATAAATCAAGCCAACGCGTTTCAGGGGAACAGAGTTTCTCCCTTCTTCAGGGCTACTGCTGCATGCTAGTAAATAGGGAAGGGTCCCAAACAGGCGTGTCTGTAAAACAAAGATCAGATTGATCACCGGGAACCTGTTAGGGATCCTTCCCCATTTACTAGCTGACAGCAACAGCCTTGAAGGAAGTCTTGAAGAAGTCTCTGTTCCCCCGAAACGCGTTGGCTTGATATATTTGTTGTTACTCTTAATGATTTCAAACCCATCTTCCGTCTTGCATTCACTGGATACCCGGCACTTGTTCCCACCTACCTTTCCAAGTTAACATATGATGGATAGAAAGGACACCTCACACTAACCCAAGTACTCAAACATCTTCTTCAGGACTCTGCAGAGTACTTGTGAAGTAGGAGGAGGAGATCCCCTGACAGGGGGTAGTAGCTAAGCGGGTATGGGTCCTGTCAAAAAACGTTAAAAAATTGACATGAGAATGAATACCTGAAACCCTGATAGAGGCCAGGAGTGGTCAGTTTTAAGATTAGATGGGGACCTCTGCTTGGTGAAAAGATGACGTATGTCAGTCACCTCCCTGGAAGAAGTTGGGAGATCTACAAGGTCAGAATGCATGGAAAAAATCCTGATCTGTTGATATTGACTTCACCACACTGCTGAAGGATCCACTCCAGGCTACAAATCGGCTCAGCCAGCTAGCAGACTTCATATAATATGGGCAGAGAAGCCCAGACTGAGCGCGATATAAGTCCACATCCTAGCAAACCGTGCACAACTATGAACAGAACACTGTATATCAGCCTTTTCAACACTGAGGAACCCTTGAAATAATTCTCCGATCTCGGGGAACCCCTGCTAAAAATTTTAAATCTACAACTTATTATACATTTGTGTGATGGTCAATGGGAAGAATGCTCCTTACACTTGTGGTCAATGGGAAGAATGCTCCTTACACTTGTGGTCAATGGGAAGAATGCTCCTTACACTTGTGGTCAATGGGAAGAATGCTCCTCACACTTGTGGTCAATGTCAATGGGAAGAATGCTCCTCACACTTGTGGTCAGTGGGAAGAATGCTCCTTACACTTGTGGTCATTGGGAAGAATGCTCCTCACACTTGTGGTCAGTGGGAAGAATGCTCCTTACACTTGTGGTCAATGGGAAGAATGCTCCTCACACTTGTGGTCAATGTCAATGGGAAGAATGCTCCTCACACTTGTGGTCAGTGGGAAGAATGCTCCTTACACTTGTGGTCAATGGGAAGAATGCTTCTCACACTTGTGGTCAATGGGAAGAATGCTCCTTACACTTGTGGTCAATGGGAAGAATGCTCCTTACACTTGTGGTCAATGGGAAGAATTACCCCCTTATAGTGAAAAAGATCAATGGTATCATTGGGAATTTATCTGAGAGGTAGAAATTGACCATTGCTCAAGGAACCCCTTGCAACCTCTGGAGGAACCCTGGTTGAGAAACCCCGCTGTATATAGTCATGGACTTTGTGTGGACATATAGAAGAGAAAACGAGTACCATAAAAGCCATTTTATTATGTCCCAAAAAAAAACTATTACACAACATTAAAAAATGACTCTCCCCATAGTGGTTCACACCATGCAAAGATTCCGATTACAGTTCACATGTGGACTCAACGCGTTTCGGGAATCCTTCTTTATGAGCACACTGACAGAATCGGTACACTGGAATCCACTCCTAATCTTTAATAGAGTAATATCAGCCAGTTGGGTAGACTGGAATTCATAGCATTTGTATATTGCCCATAAAGGTGCAAATGAGTAAGCCAAGGTGAGTCCACTGCCTCTCGGATGGGAAATTCAGGTAAACAACCAATGGTCTTGTACACGTAAAATGTATATGTGTCTTAATATAAAAGGACCAGCTTCCCAATGGAGAACCATCCAGGCCCAATGTAGGTAACTAACCATAAAGACCGCATGGTAGTGCGGTCAGATCCACTATATTGGGACGCCTGCCTTTACACGCACATGAACTTTAATGGCATCCCAGTCTTAGTCTGTAGGGTTCAATATTGAGTTGGCCCACCCTTTGCAGCTATAACAGCTTCACCTTTTCTGAGAAGGCTGTCCACAAGGTTTAATAAACACTCAGGGGAATAAATACTCAGCACTGGCGATTAATGTTGGGGTCACATAAATCATAATCTGACATACTAAGCTTTCTAAGCCAATGAACCAAAGGCTCTTTAAAAGTTATTTAAACATTTGTGGTCATTGTTATTATGATGCCAATACTAAATCTAAAATCCGAAGCTGGAAATTGACACCGGCTCAGTGGTTCGGCTTGTTGCATTGCAATGTTTTTGGTGTTTGATTGTTTTTATCTTCCCAAAGTTTAGCACTAGGGACCCAGCACTTTAAAGTCAGATCAGGCCAATGGCTCTGCGATTTAGCATGGGGGTCTTCAATCGTTCCAAATGGCCAGTTTACTGTGCTTTAGACTTTGGTGGGGCACTCTGTGGCAAGTGGGGGCAGAAAATGCCCTGACTTCTGTGGGAGTAAACAATTTCCAAGACATGGTGGTCAGTGGGTGGAGGGACAGTGCCCCATATTTGTTGACAGTGGGAAGAATGGTGCCCCATCATTGGTATCAGTGGGAGGAATAGTGCCCCATCATTGGTGTCAGTGGGAGGAATAGTGCCCCATCATTGGTGTCAGTGGGAGGAATAGTACCCCATCATTGGGGGAGGAATAGTACCCCATCATTGGTGTCAGTGGGAGGAATAGTGCCCCATCATTGGTGTCAGTGGGAGGAATAGTGCCCCATCATTGGTATCAGTGGGAGGAATAGTGCCTCATCATTCGTGTCAGTGGGAGGAATAGTGCCCCATCATTGGTGTCAGTTGGAGGAATAGTGCCCCATCATTGGTGTCAGTGGGAGGAATAGTGCCCCATCATTGGTGTCAGTGGGAGGAATAGTGCCCCATCATTGGTGTCAGTGGGAGGAATAGTACCCCATCATTGGTGTCAGTGGGAGGAATAGTGCCCCATCATTGGTGTCAGTGGGAGGAATAGTGCCCCATCATTGGTATCAGTGGGAGGAATAGTGCCTCATCATTCGTGTCAGTGGGAGGAATAGTGCCCCATCATTGGTGTCAGTTGGAGGAATAGTGCCCCATCATTGGTGTCAGTGGGAGGAATATTGCCCCATCATTGGTGTCAGTGGGAGGAATAGTGCCCCATCTTTGGTGTCAGTGGGATGAATAGTGTCCCATCATTGGTGTCAGTGGGAGGAATATTGCCCCATCATTGGTGTCAGTGGGAGGAATAGTGCCCCATCTTTGGTGTCAGTGGGAGGAATAGTGCCCCGTCATTGGTGTCAGTGGGAGGAATAGTGCCCCATCATTGGTGTCAGTGGGAGGAATAGTGCTTCCATAGTTGGTGTCACTGGTTGGAATAGTGCCCCATCATTGGTGTCAGTGGGAGGAATAGTGCCCCATCATTGGTATCAGTGGGAGAAATAGTGTCCCATCATTGGTGTCAGTGGGAGGAATATTGCCCCATCATTGGTATCAGTGGGAGGAATAGTGCCCCATCATTGGTATCAGTGGGAGGAATAGTGCCCCATCATTGGTATCAGTGGGAGGAAAAGAGCCCCATCTTTGGTGTCAGTGGAAGGAATAGTGCCCCATCATTGGTATCAGTGGAAGGAATAGTGTCCCATCATTGGTGTCAATGGGAGGAATAGTGCCCCATCTTTGGTGTCAGTGGTAGGAATAGTGCCTCATCATTGGTATCAGTGGGAGGAATAGTGCCCCATCATCATTGTCATTATGAGGAATAGTGCTCCATAGTTGGTGTCACTGGTTGGAATAGTGCCCCATCATTGGTATCAGTGGGAGGAATAATGTCCCATAGTTGGTGTCACTGGTTGGAATAGGGCCCCATCATTGGTGTCAGTGGGAGGAATAGGGCCCCATCATTGGTGTCAGTGGGAGGAAAAGTGGCACAAGGGCTAAATAAATGCATCCAAAAGGGCCACGTTTTGGAGACCACTCCTTTTTAATTGATTCCTTTTTACTCTCAAAAATATTGTCCAAAGTGATGGCTTTCAGAACCATGAGCTTTATATGGGTTCCTGCTTGTTGGTTTTGTTCCAACTTCTTGTTCTGCAGTTTTGTGGGGCTGCAGGTTTGAATTCTGTTTACTCCATTTAATTGATTCTCTCTCCTGTGATGTTCAAGGAGCTGTCTACCAAACCTACACTCAAACATGTCCCTGGCTCAGGGGTTTGGTGCCCGCACATAAAATAGGGCTTTTTTTGGGTTGCCTATCTGAATCTTGGTTACTCCTTTTTAATAGCTTCTTACCCCTGAAAAAGACAAGCAGAACTTTGGCTCAGGGGTTTGGTGTGTGTCCATGGAGTATCATGCCTTTGCGGTTGCCTCGTTGAATCTTGGTTGCACATTTTTACTGTTGTGGTGATTTTTTTTTTTTTTACTCACAAAATTGAAGTTCAAAGGTCAATCCACAAACACTCAAGCTGTTGTACTGGATTCTGCCATGGTTGTAAGAGCTTTTGGGGGTTCCAGTTCCAATCTTAGTTTCAAGGGTAAGATGCTGTCAAAAGGTAGGAACCAAGGCTCAAAGGGCTGACTTCCCAAACTGGAAACAAGCAGACCTTTAGGGGTTTGGTGTGTCTACTTCCAAAAGTGATGCTCAAAGGTCTGTTGTCAAACAAGCACACCAGTCTGGGTTTTGGCACAGAGGGTTCGGTACCGCAATCTGTACTTAAAAGTCTAGTTTTTTTTTTATTTGCATTTATGGTTCAAATTCTAGCTCTGCTCTTTTGATAGCGTCCCGCCCTTGAAACCGAGGCTCAAAGGGCCGACTGCCCAAGCTGCAAACAAGCAGGCCTCTGGCTCATGGATTTGGTGTGCGTCTATGGAGTGTTGAGTGCTTGTGTTCACCTGGCTGAATATTGGTTTAATGTTTAATGATCTTCTCCTTCCAAAAGTGATATTCAAAGGTCTGTCTGCTGCAAACCTTTCAGACCTCAAGCTGGTCTCCGGCACAGTGGGTTCCTTACAGCCTGCTACACGTAAGAATTTTTTGGGGATGTCAGTTGCAATCTTGGTTCTTTCCTTTTAACAGAGTCCCACTTTTGAATTTGATTGTTCTTAGTTTGGGCAGTCAGACTTTTGTACCTCAATTTCAGGGGTGAGAAGCTCTTAAAAGGGAAAAACCAAGATTTGAACCATTTACCACAAAACAGCCTTACGTGTGGTGGGTTGGAAAGAAACCACTGTGCCAGAACCCAGCAGAAAGCAGCTATTGTTTGCCAACATACATTTAATCAGTTTTGGATGTGTAAACCTTGGAAGAAAGCATAAGAAAGAGTCAACTAGGCAACACAGAAAGCTCTATACACCATAGAATGGCACAAGACCCCTGAGCCAAAGCTCTGAGATTCAAATGTCTGGCTGCCCAAACTAAGAACAATCAGAGCTTTGGCTCAGGGGTCTTGTGCCATTCTATGGTGTATAGAGCTCTCTGCGTTGCCTAGTTGACTGTTGCTTATGCTTTTGTCCAAGGTTTTCACTTCCAATATTCGGTTCAAATCTTGGTTTTTCCCTTTTAAGAGCTTCTCATTCCTGAAATTAAGGTTCAAAGGGCTGACTGCCCAAACTAGAGACACGTGGACCTCTGGCTCAGGGATTTGGTGTGTGTTTGTGGAGTATAGAACTTTTGTGGTTGTCTGATTAAACCTTGGCTATGCTTTTAAATGTTTTTTTTTTAAACTCTCTAAATTGGTGCTCAAAGGTCTCTTTAGAAACAAGCAAGTGCTCATTCTTGCTTCTGGCCTAATGGATTCTTTGCTATCCATTTGTATTTAATAATGTTTTTGATTTGCCGGTTCGAATCTTGGTTGCTTCCACTGAAACTGAGGTTGGAAGGATTGTCCTCCCAACCCAAAAAACAAGCAGAACTCTAGCTTAGACATTTGGTGCCAGCTTACGGCATATATTGGTTTCCTGGCTGGATACTCTGTTTCAATGTTCAATTACATTTATTACTCCCACAATTGATGCTCAAAGGTCTGGCAGCAAACCTTGCAGAACTCTTACATGTAGTGGGTTGTAAAGAAGCCACCTTGCCAGAGATCATTGGGTATGCTGGTTTGAATCTTGGTTCCTCCATTTTGATGCTTCTCATCCCTGAACTTGAGGTTCAAACCACTGATTGCCCAAACTAAGAAACAAGTAGGTTTGCTCAGGGGTTTGTTGCTGGTTTATGGTGTATAGAGCTATTGAGTATAGCTTTCTGACTGTTGGTTATTCTTTTTTAATCTTTAAAGACCACTTTTGGAAGTAAAAAATTCATCAAAGGTCTGTTTGCAAACTGCTTACCGCTCATTCTAGGGTCTGTTGTGGTGTTTCCTTTACATCTTGCTAAACTTGAGAATTTTTATGGTTACCAGTTTTATTCTTGGTTCCATGGGCGTCCGCAGGTAGGGGCAAGGGGGGGCAATTGCCCCCCCCTGGAATCAGGGATCAGATCAGGGGTTCCCCACTAGGTCCTTATCCTCTTGAGCCATGTATGCAGTTTCTGACAGTCTCTTGGGCCATGCATGCCGTCTCTGACCGTTTCCTGTACCATGTCCGCAGTCTCTGACTGTCTCCTGTACCATGTCTGCAGTCTCTGATTGTCTCCTGTGCTATGTATGCAGTCTCTTACTGTCTCCTGTTCCATGTCCGCAGTCTCTGACCGTATCCTGTACTATGTCCGCAGTCTCTGACCATCTCCTGTACTATATCCGCAGTCTCTGACCATCTCCTGTACCATGTCTTCAGTCTCTGACTGTCTCCTGTACTATGTCTGCAGTTTCTGACCGTCTCCTGTACCATGTCCGCAGTCTCCGACTGTCTCCTGGATCATGTCTGCAGTCTCTGACCATCTCCTGGATCGTGTCTGCAGTCTCTGACCATTTCCTGTATCACGTCTGCAGTCTCTGACCATCTCCTGGATCATGTCTGCAGTCTCTGACCATCTCCTGTACTATGTCTGCAGTCTCTGACCGTGATAATGTAATTATGACATTGTCAAAAAGGGGCAGAGCATGGATGACCTTGAAATTATGCCCCCCCCCTGGAAAAAGTTCTGCGGACGCCCATGCTTGGTTCCTCCTTTTTAATAGCTTCTCACTCCTGAAACTGAGGCTCAAAGAGCTGTCTGCCCCAAAGAAACCTCCAGCAGACCTCTGGCTGAAGGAATTGTTGCATGTCTATGGGGTGTTGAGTGTAGGTGGCTGTCTGTTTGAATCTGAGATAAGCCTATAAATGTTAATGATATTTTACAATGAAAAATTGATGTTCAAAGATCTTTCTGCAAAACAATAAGATGATAAGTTTGATCTTGGCATAGTGATTTATTTACATCCCCCCTACACTTAAGAGTTTGTAGGGGTTGCCGGTTCGAATCTTGGTTAACACCCTTTGAGCCCTTTGAATCTCAATTTCAAGGGTAAAGCCTCGTACACACGGGACGTGTTGCATAATGTAACTTGCATACTGACTGCACTACACGATCGTACGACCACAGAAAGAACGTTCAGGTGCATGTAATCAGGGCCATCTTAATAGCATCATGGGCCCCAGGGCAAAGTAATGCAGTGGTGCCCCCTACCAGCTTGTCCAAATTTATGCACCTATTCTCAAGAATTAAAGTATAAATAGTTGATAGAATTAAGCATATATTAGTACTTTCAATAAAAATCTATTTTAAGCAATAATAAACCATGCCATAAATCAAAGAATACTCAACACAAAAAACACAGTATGGGTGAAGGCAGAAGGGCACAGTACAATGGGAGTCAAGAGGGCACAATATAGGTTCTGGGTATCTGCCCTGGACACCACCATCCCGGGACACCTTAGTAAAAAGCATGAATGTCCCAGCAAATCCAGGACAGTTGGCAAGTATGATATAATGCAAGTTTATTATGGGGCCCCCATGCACCTGGGGCCCCTGGACACTGCCCAGGGGTGCCCATGCATTAAGACAGCCCTGCATGTAATTAGCATCCGGCCGTTCCTGACTTCTGAGCATGCGTGTTTTGCACAATACAACTTGTTGTACCAACTGCTCTGTACACACGGTACAACGGTCGTATGAGCGCTTGTTGGTACGACCAAGTTTTCTAGTTTGCTCATACAACTCCCTTGTACGACCGTCGTATGTTCGACTGTTCTAATCGCGCATACGAACGATTGATTTCGCATACAACGGTCGTTAGTGCGACCTGTTGTATACGATCGTCGTCCCATGTGTACGAGGCTTAAGAAACTATTATAACTGAACACAAGCTGACCTCTGGCTCAGGTGTTTGGTGCAGGTCTGTGGAACG
Organism: Glandirana rugosa; assembly: GCA_018402905.1. Lineage (NCBI taxonomy): Eukaryota > Metazoa > Chordata > Amphibia > Anura > Ranidae > Glandirana > Glandirana rugosa. Next base: position 324,940 of record BLSH010355438.1, on the reverse strand, counting down.
TTGAGTTTTTGTGGCTGCTTGGCTTCTAATGTTTGTTGATTACTTGCTCAAAATCTTTGCTGAAAGTTCTGTCTCCAAACACACCAAGGCTTAAGCTGGGCTCCGGTTATGTGTTATCTTTACATCCCCCCCACACTTAACTGCTTGTTGGGATTGCTGGTTCCCCACTTTTAATAGCTTCATTGAGCCTCAAAGGGATGAATGCCCAAACTTGAGACAAGCAGACCTCTGGTTCAGGCCTGTGTGTCTATGGAGTATGGAGCTCTTGTTTTTGTATGAATTATGAGTATGAAGCTTGTTTAGACTTTTTATGTTTAGTGATATTTTACTCCCTAAATTGAGGTTCAGAGGTCTGTCTACCAACCTCTCAATGTTCGTCTTGGGTTCTGGCATAGTGGTTTCTTTACAGTCCTCTGTATTTAAGCGTTTTTTTGGGGTTGCCAGTTCAAATCTTTGCTAATACCCATTAATAGCTTCTTTCCCCTGAAAAATAGGTTCAATGGGCTGAAAGCACAAGCCAACCTCTGGCTCAGGGCTTTGGTGGTTACCTGGCTGAATCTTGGCTGTGCTTTCTTAATATCTGATTACTTGTTAACTCCCAGAATTGATGGTAAAAGGGCTTTCTCCAAACGCATCAACGATTAAGCTGGGCTAAAGATAAGTGGAATCTTTAGTGCCCCCTTAAACTTAACAGTTTCTGGTTTGAATCTTGGTTTTTCCCTTTTAATAGTCTCTCACCCCTTTAATTGAAGCTCAAAGGGATGATGGTCCAAAATGAATTCAAGCAGACCTCTGTCCCGGGATTTGGTGTAGGACCATGACATAGGGTTTATGGCCGCCTGGATGTCTTAAGCTTAAGCTCAAGCTCAAGCTTGGCTATGGCTCAGTGGGTTCCTTATTGCCCACTACACTTACGCTGTCATTTTTAGGGTTGCCGGTTCAAATTTTGCTTTCCTCCCTGTATTAACTTCTCACCCTTACAATTGAACTTGGAAGGTCTGTCTGCAAACCACATAAAATGTGAGCTGTGCTGTGGCTCAGTAGGCCAATTCCCTACAGTTAAGATTATTTTTAGGCTTGCCGGTTCAAATCTAGGTTTCCTCCCTTTATTAACTTCTCACCATTGAAATTGAAGTTAAAAGGTCTGTCTGCAAATAAGACAAATCTCAAGCTGGCCTGTGGCTTAGTGGGTTCCTTACTACCGACTCCACTTAAGATTCATTGTTTAGGGTTCCTGGTTCAAATCTTGGTTTCCTCTCTTTATTAGCTTCTCACCACTGAATTTTAATTTAAAAGGTCTGTCTGCAAAGCAAACTCATCTCGAGCTGCCCGGTGGCTTAGTGGGTTTTTTACTGCCCACTACAATTACGGTTTCATTTTTATGGGTTTCCGGTTCAAATTTTGTTTTCCTTCCTTTATTAACTTCTCACCTTTAAAATTGAAGTTGAAAGGTCTGTCCGCAAAGTGCAATAACCTTGAGCTGGGCTGTGGCTCAATGGGCTCTTTATAGTCCACTACATTTAAGATCATTTTTAGGGTTGCTGGTTCAAATCTTGGTTTCCTCCCTTAATTGACTTCTCACCCTTAAATTGAAGTTGAAAGGTCTGTCTGAAAACAACAAGAGCCTCGAGCTGGGTGGTGGCTCGGTGGGTTCTTTACTATCCTCTAATCTTAAAACTATTTTCAGGATTGCCTGTTCAAAACTTGGCTTCCTCACTTTATTAACTTCTCACCCTTAAATTGAAGTTGAAAGGTCTGTCTGCAAACAGTACTGACTCTGAGATCACCTGTGGCTCAGTGGGTACCTTACTCCATATTAAATGTAAGATTATTTATAGGGTTGCCGGTTCAAATCTTGCTCTCCTCCCTTTATTTACTTCTCGCCCTTAAATTGAAGTTGAAAGATCTGTCTGCAAACAATAAGAATCTCGAGCTTATTGTTGGCTCACTGTGTTCTTTACTGCCCACTAAATGGAAGACTTTTTTTTAGGGTTGCCGGTTCAAATTTAGGTTTTCTCCCTTTATTAACTTCTCACCCTTGAAATTGAAGTTGAAAGGTCTGTCTGCAAACTGCAGCAATTGTTAGCTGGGGTGTGGCTCAGTGGGTACATTACAATGCACTACATTTAAGATTATTTTTAGGGTTTGCAGGTTCAAATCTTGGTCTTCTCCCTTTTATTAACTTCTCACCATTAAAATTTAAGTTGAAAGGTCTGTCTGCAAACAGCCTACACATTAAGGGTTGTCAGTTCAAATCTTGGCTTTCTCTCTTTGTTAACTTCTCACCCATGAAATTGAGGTTGAAAGGTCTGTCTGGAAAGCACCCCAAAATCGAGCTGGGCTGTGGCTCATTGTGTTCTTTACTGCCCACTAAACTGAAGATTCTAATTTTAGGGTTGCCAGTTCAAATCTTGGTTTCCTCCCTTTATTAACTTCTCACCATTGAAATTGAAGTTGAAAGGTCTGTTTGCAACCTGCTAAACTGGCTTGGCTGTGGCTCAATGTGTTCCTTATTGCCCCCTACACTTCTGCTTTCATTTTTAGGGCTGCCAGTTCTAATCTTGGTTTCCTCCCTTTATTAACTTCTCACCCTTAAATTGAATTCGAATGGTCTGTCTGCAAACAGCACCAACCTCGAGATCACCTGTGGCTCAGTGGGTACGTTACACCGCATTATATTTAAGATTATTTTAGGGTTACTGGTTCAAATCTTGCGTTCCTCACTTTATTGACTTCTCGCCCTTAAATTGAAGTGGAAAGGTCTGTCTGAAAACAATAAGAGTCTTGAGCTGGGTGGTCGCTCAGTGTGTTCTTTACTGCCCACTAAACTAAAGACTTTTTTTAGGGTTGCCGGTTCAAATCTTGGTTTCCTCCCTTTATTAACTTCTCACCATTGAAATTGAAGTTGAAAGGTCTGTTTGCAACTGGCAAAATTCTTGAGCTTGGCTGTGTCTCAATGTCTTCCTTATTGCCCCCTACACTTATGCTTTCATTTTTAGGGCTGCCAGTTCTAATCTTGGTTTCCTCCCTTTATTAACTTCTCACCCTTAAATTTGAATGGTCTGTCTGCAAACAGCCCCAATCTTGAAATTACCTTTGGCTCAGTGGGTACATTACCCCGCACAATATTTAAGCTTATTTTTAGGGTTGCCGGTTCAAATCTTGCTTTCCTCACTTTATTGACTTCTCGCCCTTAAATTGAAGTTGAAAGGTCTGTCTGAAAACAATAAGGGTCTTGAGCTGGGTGGTTGCTCAGTGTGTTCTTTACTGCCCACTAAACTAAAGACTTTTTTTAGGGTTGCCGGTTCAAAACTTGGTTTCCTCCCTTTATTAACTTCTCACCATTGAAATTGAAGTTGAAAGGTCTGTCTGCAAACTACACAAATGTTGATCTTGACTGTGGCTCAGTGGGTTCCCTCTGTTCTCATGGTTCAATTTTAAGGGTTGCTGGTTCAAATCTTGGCTTTCTCTCTATATTAACTTCTCACACATGAAATTTAAGTTGAATGGTCTGTCTGCAAATAACCGCATAGCTAAGTTGGGCTTTGGCTCAGTGGGTTCTTTACCGGCCCCTAAACAGATAATTTTCATTTTAGGGTTCCTGGTTCAAATCTTGGTTTCCTCCTTTTATTAACTTCTACCCCTAAAAATTGAAGTTGAAAGGTCTGTCTGCAAACAGCACCAGCCTTGAGCTTGACTTTGGCTCAGTGGGTTGAGGTTCTTGCCTACTACTTTTAAGATTCTTTTTCAGGGTTTACGGTTCAAATTTTGGTTTCCTCCCTATATTAACTTCTCACCCTTAAATTGAAGTTGAAAGGTCTGTCTGAAAACTGTAGGCATCTCGAGCTGAGTGGTTGCTCAGTGGGTTCTTTACTGCCCACTAAATGTAAGACTTTTTTTTAGGGTTGCCAGTTCAAATTTAGGTTTTCTCCCTTTATTAACTTCTCACCCTTGAAATTGAAGTTGAAAGGTCTGTCTGCAAACTGTAACAGTCATTACCTGGGGTGTGGCTCAGTGGGTACTTTACAACGCACTACTTTTAAGATTATTTTTAGGGGGCTGCCGGTTCAAATCTTGGTCTCCTCCTTTTTATTAACTTCTCACCATTGAAACTGAAGTTGAAAGGTCTGTCTGCAAACAGCCAAACAGTTGAGCTTTGCTGTGGCTCAGTGGGTTTCCTCTACACTTTGAGGGTTGTTAGCTCAAATCTTGGCTTTCTCTCTTTGTTAACTTCTCACCCATGAAAATGAAGTTGAAAGGTCTGTCTGGAATGCACCCCAAAGTCGAGCTGGGCTGTGGCTCATTGGGTTCTTTACTGCCCACTAAACTGAAGATTCTAATTTTAGGGTTGCCAGTTCAAATCTTGGTTTCCTCCCTTTATTAACTTCTCACCATTGAAATTGAAGTTGAAAGGTCTGTTTGCAACACTCAAAAATATTGAGCTTGGCTGTGGCTCAATGTCTTCCTTATTGCCCCCTACACTTACGCTTTCATTTTTAGGGCTGCCAGTTCTAATCTTGGTTTCCTCCCTTTATTAACTTCTCACCCTTAAATTGAAGTTGAATGGTCTGTCTGCAAACAGTACCAACCTTGAGGTCACCTGTGGCTCAGTGGGTACATTACACCACACTATATTTAAGATTATTTTTAGGGTTGACGGTTCAAATCTTGCTTTCCTCACTTTATTGACGTCTCCCCCTTAAATTAAAGTGGAAAGGTCTGTCTGAAAACAATAAGAGTCTTGAGCTGAGTGATTGCTCAGTGGGTTCTTTACTGCCCACTAAACTAAAGACTTTTTTTGAGGGTTGCCGGTTCAAAACTTGGTTTCCTCCCTTTATTAACTTCTCACCATTGAAATTGAAGTTGAAAGGTCTGTCTGCAAACTGCACAAATGTTGATCTTGACTGTGGCTCAGTGGGTTCCCTCTGCACTTATGATTCACTTTTAAGGGTTGCTGGTTCAAATCTTGGCTTTCTCTCTTTATTAACTTCCCACCCATGAAAGTTGAATTGTCTGTCTGCAAATGATCCCCCCCCCCCCCCCCCATAGCTAAGTTGGGCTTTGGCTCAGTGGGTTCTTTACCGACTCCTCAACAGAAGATTTTAATTTTAGAGTTTCTGGTTCAAATCTTGGTTTCCTCCTTTTATTAACTTCTACCCCTTAAAATTGAAGTTGAAAGGTCTGTACGCAAACAGCACCATCCTTGAGCTTGACTTTGGCTCAGTGGTTTGAGGCTCTTTATTGCCTGCTACTCTTAAGTTTCTTTTTCAGGGCTTACGGTTCAAATCTTGGCTTTCTCTCTTTATAAACTTCTCACCCATGAAATTTAAGTTTAATGGTCTGTCTGCAAATGACCCCTAGAGCTAAGTCGGGCTTTGGCTCAGTGGGTTCTTTACTGGCCCCTCAACAGAAAATGTTCATTTTAGAGTTCCTGGTTCAAATCTTGGTTTCCTCCTTTTATTAACTTCTACCCCTTAAAATTGAAGTTGAATGGTCTGCCTGCAAACAGCACCAGCCTGGAGCTTGACTTTGGCTCAGTGGGTTGAAGTTCTTTATTGCCTACTACTCTTAAGATTCTTTTTCAGGGTTTACGGTTCAAATTTTGGTTTCCACCCTATATTAATACTCGATTAAACCCTGATACATTCATCAATTCACTGGAGGTTGCAAGTTCAAACCCTAGCGTTGCCTTTTTGATGATGACACCCTCATGAAACTGATGTACACAGGGTTGGCTGCTAAGTCAAAATACAAACAAATTCGTGGCTTAGGGGTTTGGCACTCGGTTCTGAATGTTGGAGAGATCTTGATGTTACAGGTTCAAGTCTTGATGGTTTCTTTTGAAGTTGTGGTGGCTTTTTACTCTTGAAATAGAAGGGTGAAAACCATGCCCATTGAGCAGAAGTAAGTGGCTCTGTGGTATCTTTACTGCCCATTACTTTTTTTTTTTCGTTAGGGTTGCTGGTTCGATTCTTCCCTTATAACAGTGGTTCCCAACTCCGGTCCTCGGGACCCACCAACAGGCCAGATTTTCAGTATTACCTTGGGGAGATGCAGACTAGAATACTGCAGTCACTGAGCAGCAAATGATATCACCTGTGATGTATTTCAGTTATCCTGCAAATCTGGCCTGTTGGGGGGTCCCGAGGACTGGAGTTGAGAACCACTGCCTTATAAGAATACCTCCCTTATTATAATACCTTCTCATTCCTGAAACTGATGTTGAAAAGGTTAACTGCAAAGGGCCAAAGCACGACTTAAGCTCTAGCCTAGTGGTTTCATGCAATCCATTATATTTAAATATTTTTGAGGCTAACGGTTCAAATCCCAAAAGTTCTCTTTTAATGATGTCATGCCTCTACATTTTGATATTTAAAGTCTGGTGTCAAAGTGAGCACACATATTAGTCTTTGGCTTAGGGGGTGGATGCATGCATCAAGATACTGGAGGTTGCGAGTTCAAACCTTAGCTTTCACTTTTTGATGATGACTCCTTCCTGAAATTGATGTACAAAAGGTTGGCTGCTAAGACCAAAAGACAAGCAGTTTTGTGGTTTAGGGGTTTGGCACCCAGCTCTGACTGTTATTGAGATCTTAATGTCATGGGTTCAAATCCTGGTGATTTCTCTTTTAATGATGTCATACCTCTACATTATGATATTTAAAGTTTGGTGCCAAACTGCCCACTAATCTTAGTCTTTGGCATAGGGGGCTGATTCTTTCTATATCTATACTGGAGTCTGCCGGTTCAAACCATGGCTTTTGCTTTTTGATGATGTCTCCCTCCTGAAATTGATGCACAAACTTGCTGCCAAACTAAATCACAATCAGCTTTGTGGTTTATGGGTTTGGCACCCAGTCCTGAACATGGTTGAGATCTTAATGGCAAAGGTTCAAATCTTGATGATAGCTCTTCTAATGATGTCATACCTCTATATTTTGATATTTAAAGTTTGGCGCCAAAAATCCTGCACAGATTAGCCTTTGGCTTAGGGGGCTGATGGTTCTCTCTCTCTATCTATACTGGAGTCTGCTGGTTCAATCCCTGGCCTTTGATTTTTGATGATGTCTCCCTCCTGAAATTGATGTGCAAAGGGCTGGCTGCCAAAAGAAACCACAAGCAACTTTGTGGCTTAGGGATTTGGCACCCAATCTTGAACATGCTTGTGATATTAATGTTACAGGTTCAAGCCCTAATGATTTCTTTTGAAGTTATGATGGCTTTTTACTCTTAAAATAGGAGGGTGAAACCATCAGTTGGCGAGCAGGGATGTGTGCCTCAGAGGATAAAAGCAGTGACCAGCAACACCAAAAACCTAAGTTGAGTCCCAAGATGGGTTCAAGTCCTAATGATTTCTTTTGAAGTTGTGATGGCTTTTTACTCTTGAAATAGGAGGGTGAAACCAACAGCTGGCGAGCAGGGGTGTGTGGCTCAGAGGATAAAAGCAGTAACCAGTGACACCAAAAACCTAAGTTGAGTCCCAAGATGGGTTCAAGTCCTAATGATTTCTTTTGAAGTTGTGATGGCTTTTTACTCTTGAAATAGGAGGGTGAAACCATCAGTCATTGAGCAGAGGTGAGTGGCTCAGAGGATAAAAGCAGTAACCAGGGCGCCAGAAGCCTAGGCTCAAGTCCTGACGATCCCAGTTGCATACGTTAATAAGGACTCCATAGACCTGATATAAAATACTGCAGATCCTCAGATAAGGGCACCATAAACTTGAATGCAGATGCTGTAGTCCCTCAGTTGAGCACCATGATAACTGGCACTAAGATATGAGTGTGAAACCTACAAACACTCAGTTGAGCAGTCCTCGGATAAACACCATGATAACTGGCACTAAGATATGAGTGTGAAACCTACAAACACTCAGTTGAGCAGTCCTCGGATAAACACCAGGATAATGGCACTAAGAGGGGAGCTTGAAACCTGCAAACACACAGTTGAGCAATGTGACAAGAGTGCCATAGACGTGAGCATGAGAAGGCACCAAAACATGGGCTTGAGTCCTACACCCCATGGTTGAGCACTGTAGCAAGGGCACCCTAGACACAACCTGTGGTTAAAGGGCGCAATGAACATGGCGACCATAAACCAAAGTTCAAACAATGCAGGGCCTGAGAGAAGTATACGAAGGGGCAGAAGTACCAAGGTGAGAAGAGAGCGCAGGAGAAAGGAGCAAAAGGTGAGAAGAAACTTTTTTTTTTTTTTAAACTAGTTTTATGGTCCTACATAAATTCTCCCCTCCTCTATGCCAGGTCCAGTGTCCAGCACTGAGCCTGGGAAAGCAGTCCAAGTTCCTTCTTCCACCTACCTGTGAAGTGATGAATCCTTCCACCAGCAGCTCCTCACCTGCACTTATGAGGCTTGCCCTGGGATTAGAACTCAGGTCTCCGGCAGACCAGTCCATAGCTCTTGCCCACTGAGCTATTGCTGCTTCACATAAACTTTATGCTCGTTGGTCTACTTAGGGAATACACAGAGAACACAATAAGAACAAAAACAAATGATTAAATATATGTATCATTGTATAAAATGTACAGTAGCAAAAATAGGGGAAACAATTAGGCTGAGCCATCGGCCACAAAAGTGGAAAGATATCAATATTATATAATCGTCAGTGTTATGGGAAGATGTACACTGGGTCCAGCAGATGGCACCACCACTCTGTAAAATCTGCACTGTACGCTGTGTACATCATTATCCCGGCTATGACTGGGAGATGGGAGAGAAATCAGTATTACGGAAAATTGAATCCTTACCTTTCTGTAATTTTCCTTTCCTGGTGCCGATCCATGGAGGCGGAGCTACCAGCTATATATATATGTGTATATGTACGCCATGGAGGCGGAGCTACCAGCTGTATATATATGTGTATATGCATGCCGCCATGGAGGCGGAGCTACCAGCTATATATATGTGTGTATATGTACGCCATGGAGGCACCTGGAAGGGCATTATTACACTTATTATAAACTGTTCATTAGAAAACTATTTAAAGCGAAATCTAAAGGCAACACTGTTTTTTTTTTGTTTGTTTTTTTACATTTTGGATGGAGGGGGAAAAAGTTAAATGTTCCAATGGCGGCTCAAAACTATAGATTTTTGCCCTAAACCAACATAGGGGGTGAATGTTCCCAAACCAACATAGGGGGTGAATGTTCCCAAACCAACAAAGGGGGAGAATGTTCCCAAACCAACATAGGAGGGAAATGTTTCCAAACCAACAAAGGGGGATATATTCCCGAACCAACAAAGTGGGGTGAATGCTCCCGAACCAACAAAGGGGGAAAATGGTCCCAAACCAACAAACGGGGAAGGTTCCCAAACCAACAAAGGGGGGGAATGCTCCCGAACCAACAAAAGGGGTGAATGTTCCCAAACCAACAAAGGGGGTGAATGTTCCCAAACCAACAAAGGGGGGAAATATCTCCGAACCAACAAAGGGAGTGAATGTTCCCGAACCAACAAAGGGGGGGAATGTCTCCGAACCAACAAAGGGGGTGAATGTTCCCGAACCAACAAAGGGGATGAATGTTCCCAAACCAACAAAGGGTTTGAATGTTCCCAAACCAACAAAGGGGATGAATGTTCCCAAACCAACAAAGGGTTTGAATGTTCCCAAACCAACAAAGGGTTTGAATGTTCCCAAACCAACAGAGGGGATGAATGTTCCCAAACCAACAAAGGGGGGGAATGTCTCTGAACCAACAAAGGGGGTGAATGTTCCCGAACCAACAAAGGGGATGAATGTTCCCAAACCAACAAAGGGGGTGAATGCTCCCGAACCAACAAAGGTGGGGGAATGTCTCCGAACCAACAAAGGGGGGGAATGTTCCCAAACCAACAAAGGGGGTGAATGTTCCCGAACCAACAAAGGGGGTGAATGTGTGGGGATTGAACGAGTAGGTTCGCTGGGGAAACAACCAAGCCCTTGTAAGTGGGGGAAACAACCAAGCCCTTGTAAGTGGGGGAA
>BLSH010355438.1:269608-290740 GCA_018402905.1 Glandirana rugosa | reverse complement strand
GAAGGAGAAGAAGTGGAAGGAGAAGGAGGAGAAGAGAAGAAGTGGAAGGAGAAGGAGAAGGCGAAGGAGAAAAAGAGGAAGGAGAAGGAGAAAGAGAAGAAGGGCAAGGGGAAGGGGAAGGGGAAGGAGAAGGAGAAAAGAAGAAGTGGAAGGAGAAGGAGAAGAAGGGGAAGGGGAAGGAGAAGGGGAAGGGGAAGGAGAAGGGAAGGGGAAGGAGAAGAGAAGAAGTGGAAGGAGAAGGAGAAGAAGAAGGAGAAGAAAGGGAAGGGGAAGGAGAAGAGAAGAAGTGTAAGGAGAAGGAGAAGGGGAAGGGGAAGCAGAAGAAAGGGAAGGGGAAGGAGAAGAGAAGTGAAAGGAGAAGGAGAAGAAGGGGAAGGGGAAGGGGAAGGAGAAGAGAAGAGAAAAGGGGAAGGAGGAGAGAAGAGAGATGAAATGTGTGATTCCCCCGGCGTGTTGCGGGGATTTGGCTTCTCTCTCTCTAGGAATGACAAACAATTCCCTCCATCTCCCGGCAGGTCATTCCGCCTGATTCAGCGACAGGTGACCCCCTCACCCCCCACTAATCCCGGCCTCAGCAAAGTCCGGGGCTCCTTTTTTTCTTATCAATTCAAATAAATTGTTGGGAGCGATCGTCCCTCTCGCAGCCAAAAACCACATTAGTGGGTGACAGGGATCGGCGCGGTAGTTAATCAGGCCGCGCGGTGATTGATGGCGTGTCGGCGCGAGCTTTAATCAGCCAGGCCGCGCTCCAATTTTCAGCCATTACGGCAGCTCATCTATGTGATCACATCGGGGTGTGGGGGTCATTCGTCACCTTCGATATCTACGGTCATTTTAAACAGCAAGCTCAGGCTGCAGGAATTAATCCCCTCACCCCCCCCCCCAAGTAATGAGCATTTCACGCGGCACGTAGGTAGATGAAATTTATTGCAACAACACCATTAAAGGGAAACTACAGGTGTCAAGGAAAATCACCCGCTGGAGGGCGCTATACAGGAAGCACAGCAAATGTGTATAATAAAGTTTCAGTAGGCCATTCACAGTGCCCCTGTGCGATATAAAAATGACAGTAGGTGGCGCCAAAACCAGGGAACACACTGACTACATTTCATAGGACTGCTCAGAAAATCAGCAGCTATAAAGGCAAGTAACCTGTAATTAAGGATTTACCACATTCACGTGGGGTGTAATTATAACTAATTCACGGAGCTATTCGTCCTGCGAAGCTGCATGCACATTCCTTCCATGCCATAATAGAATGTTATTAGGTTATTTTTCCTGCAGGTAGAATGTCATTCAGAGCGAAACAGGAAAATACTGCATTATGGCCACTAGATGGAGCCGGCGATCAAAGAAAATGACAACTTGTTTGCTATTAACTGTGAGCTCCATCTAGTGGCCATAATGCAGTATGCGCCTGCAATTTGCTCATGCATTTTGCGCCTGCATTTTGCTCCTTGTGATGTCAGCAGGGGCAGCTGCCAGGAGGCGGGATGTAAGGGTGCCCAGAGAGAGCTCCTATTGGTAGTTTGAGCACAAGTATGTGATTTGTTATTCTGGGAAGGCTGTCGATGTACGCAGAGGGAGAGGGACATGTGGGGTGAGGATAGGTGGGGTTCTGTAGGAGAACATTCATGTGTGAAGCGGGGAACATTGACAGGAAGTTAAGATCTCACTGGATTTCTGGCAGGATCAACGTGTCTTCTTCTGTACTGGAACATATTTGTTCACCCTTGTAGCTATACAGCCGCCCCTGAAAAGCGACCTGCGGGGGGGATATGTCACCCCCTCAAAAATGCCAACCCACCTCGCCGCAACTGCATATTGCACTCGGTTGCAGGGAAGTTCAATTCACTTGAATGGGTGGCGTTCAGTGCCAGCGCCACCTACCAAAGGTGACATGGCGTTCCATTTTTGCCGCGGCACATGTACTGCCCCGGGTGGCTGCACGCCCTAGTTTATCGGGCGGGGGGGGGATGGTAAAACCATGGTTTAACCGCCTACTATTACCAACTCCCCTGGCCACCCGTGTGACCGAGCCCTACAGGCTGCATTTGCACGTTTGCGTTTCATGAACGTGCGTAAAATCATAACGCGTAAAAACCGCCCGCCGCGCTTGCGTTGCTGTTTTTTGTTAACGGCGCCCCAAACGGGACAAAAAAGATGCGCTTTTGTTGCACAAAAAAAAAATGTGCGTCAAACGCACAAAAAAAATCCACGGTTAACCGCTTCCCTCCAGCCGTACGCGGCCTTTGGGCGCTTTAAACGCCAAGAGGTTGCATATATGCGGCCCTATGTACACAATTTAGCGCGCGTCACAGTAAACGCCGTCTTTAATATTGATTGGGCCCTGGGCAAACATTTTCCCGAATCCACGTATCAAATATTTGCGAGCAGCGGTGGCTCAAGGAGCAGCTTTGGGCCCCACAACAATGACTGGGCCCCCGGGGCAGCTGCCCCTTTTTGCCCTGCGTTAAAGACGGCCCCTGGGTACCGGAAAGCTACCGATGCATACTTGTGATCGGGAGCTTTCCAATCATGTGACTGCCTATCACAGCGGTCACATGATCGGAACGCCTCGCCTCCGCCTCCTGGCATTTAGAACCTCTTAAAGGGACAGGAGGCGGCAGCGGGGGGAAAAAAACGCACAACGCTCAATGCTTTAAAAAAGGTGCAGGAGCTACTTTGCCACGTTTGAGGTGCGCAGAGCAGCCCACTGGAATCAATATGCTGCTCAATGCGCATGGTGCATGATGTGCAAACAATGGGGACATTTGCATTGCAGAGATGTACTTTTTTTTTGCCCTGGGGGTATATTTTTCAAAATGAGCAAAGCCATTCATCCAGCAAATGTGCATTCATTCTGAGCAAACCGGGCAAATAAAAAACAAACGTTCTTTAGGGCTATTTTGTCATCTGAACGAATGTTTTCTCTTATTACAGGCAGTGGTACAATACTGCATTATGGCCACTAGATGGCGCTGAGGAGCACACATATATCTTTGTAACAATTATTACAACAATTCTAGAGAACGCTAGAGGGGATTAGCAATGGTCCTCATGCACACAGGACGTTGTAAATATTGCTTTTAGAGACGTTTTGCTTTTTTTTTTTTCTGCCTCTAAACGCCCCTCAGAGCTGTCCATGCTCACATGCAGTTTACAGGCGTTTAGAGGCAGGGGCGTTTATACCACTGCAGAACAGGGCTTTAGCCGTCTTTCCGCTCTCTCATTCCGGGAGGGCGCCCATGGAGGTCCTCCCAGAACCATGCCCCCCTGGGGTGCGCATATCCATCGCACTCTGTGATCTCGGTGTCCTTCCGACACAGCTGATCACAGAGTGGGGTAAAGGGCTAATCACAGCGGCTCCTTACCATGTGTTCAGCTGTGTCCAATCACAGCTGATCACATGTAAACAAACTTGCTGGTTATCGGCATTCCTTTCCTCCCGTGCTGTCATAATGAGAGGAGAGCCGGTAACCAGCAAGTCAGACAGGGTACATTTACACTGATGATCAGTGCAGCCCCATCAGTTCCTCCTATAAGTGCCCATCAGTGCTGCCTCATGAGTGCCCATCAGTACAGCCTATCAGTGCGGCCTCATCAGTGTGGCCTCATCAGTTCAGCCCCATCAGTGCACATCAGCACTGCCTCATGAGTCCACATCAGTGCGGCCTCATCAGTACAGCCTCATCAGTGCAGCCTCATAAGTGCAGCCTCATTAGTGCAGCCTCATCAGTGCGCATCAGTGCAGCACCATCAGTACGGCCTAATCAGTGCAGCTTCATCAGTTTGCATCAGTGCACATCAGTGCGCATCAGTGCGGCCTCATCAGTGCGCATCAGTACGGCCTAATCAGTGCAGCTTCATCAGTTTGCATCAGTGCACATCAGTGCAGCCTCATCAGTGCACATCAGTGCGGCCTCATCAGTGCAGCCTCATCAGTGCACATCAGTGCGGCCTCATCAGTGCACATCAGTGCAGCCCCATCAGTACGGCCTCATCAGTGCAGCTTCATCAGTTTGCATCAGTGCGGCCTCATGAGTGCAGCCTCATCAGTGCACACCTGTGCAGCCTCATCAGTGCACATCAGTGCGGCCTCATCAGTGCACATCAGTGCAGCCTCATCAGTGAAAAATTATTTAATTTGCAAGAGTTTATAACAGAAACTAAGAAAAATGTTTGTTTGTTTAAAAATTTTTGGTATTTTTTCGTTTGATTGGCAAAAAAGAAAAAGCCCAGTGGTGATTAAATACCAATCAAAAGAAAGCTTTATCTAAATAAAATGATACAAGTGTCATATGGGTGCAGTGTCACATGACCGCGCAATTCTCATTCAAAGTGCGACAGCGCTCAAAGCTGAATAATGGCCTGGGCAGGAAGGGGGCGACAGAGTCCGGTATTGAAGTGGTTAAAGGCAGAAAGAAAATCCCCCACTGCTGTTCAAGAGAGGAGCGTTCCAGCATCAAAAAACACTTCACACACCTAAACGCGCTTTAGCGCTGCTCACGCCAAGCTCTTTAACGTTAATTCATTCCAATGGTCACAATAAATTAATATTATGGCCAATGGAACGAATGAATGCCCAAGCACCTGATGCACCTCAACGCCTTAGCAAAACATGGCGGCACATTTTTAACGCTGTTTTTTCCACCCCTGGGGCATCCTGGGAAGGAAAACAAAACACCCTGTGTGGATGGGGCTTTAGATTTATCGGTGAATTCCCTCATTCGTTCAGAAGAGAAATACCCCAATGAACATTCGGTTTTTTTGCTGTGTTCATGCAGAACGAATGTGCATGCAGGTTTGCTGGACAAATGTCAATGCAAATATTTTTAATAAGCAGACCCCTAAATGTTTGCTACATAGAAACAACGATGGCACATATAGGCGATATGCAGTAACACGTACTGATGGGAGATCACTGGCCAGATGCAATATGGGACAGCAATGCTGGGGGACGCGCCTCCATGCTCTGGTAACACGCAGCAGCCGGTGCTCATTGATATTCATGTGTGGCGGGATGCAGGCTTGTATTATGTGCTATCAAAGGATTTCACAGAATTAGTGCGCTCGCCTACAATTACATTCAGAGCGGCGGCGCTGACTTTCCATGGAAATGAGTGATATTATTTGCTGTCAGCGGGGGGGGGGCGACCTCATTGTTCGAAATGAGAATATCGCTTCCTTGTATCTCTGAGCTGTAATTCTGATTATTATTCTGCATTAAATCCATATTCAGGGACAGAATGGAACAAACAATGACTACTTCATCCAGCCCTCGCCTGGTATCACCATCAACTGCTGGTCTGCAGCAGTATGCCGAGGAGGAGGGGGTGGAAAGAAGCAAGAGAAAGACAGAATGATGTGACCCTTCATCAACTGACACAAGGAATCCGGGGGACTGAACACAAGGAGTCCCGGGGGAACTGAACACAAGGAGTCCCGGGGAAACTGAACACAAGGAGTCCCGGGGAAACTGAACACAAGGAGTCCCAGGGGAAACTGAACACAAGGAGTCCCGGGGGAACTGAACACAAGGAGTCCCGGGGGAACTGAACACAAGGAGTCCCGGGGAAACTGAACACAAGGAGTCCCGGGGGAACTGAACACAAGGAGTCCTGGGGAAACTGAACACAAGGAGTCCCGGGGAAACTGAACACACGGAGTCCCGGGGAAACTGAACTCAAGGAGTCCCGGGGAAACTGAACACAAGGAGTCCCGGGGAAACTGAACACAAGGAGTCCCGGGGAAACTGAACACAAGGAGTCCCGGGGAAACTGAATACAAGGAGTCCCGGGGAAACTGAACACAAGGAGTCCCGGGGGAACTAAAGACAAGGTGTCCGGGGAAACTGAACACAAGGAGTCTGGGGGAATGAACACAAGGAATCCGGGGGAACTGAACACAAGGAGTCCAGGGGGAATGAACACAAGGAGTCCAGGGGAACTGAACACAAGGAGTTCGGGGGAACTGGACACAAGGAGTCCAGGGGAACTGGACACAAGGAGTCTGGGGGAACTGGACACAAGGAGTCCGGGGGAACTGAACACAAGGAGTCCCGGGTAAATGAACACAAGGAGTCCTGGGGAACTGAACACAAGGAGTCCTGGTGAACTGAACACAAGGAGTCCCAGGGAACTGAATACAAGGAGTCCGGGAACTGAACACATGGAGTCCCGGGGAAACTGAACACATGGAGTCCCGGGGAAACTGAACACATGGAGTCCCAGGGAACTGAACACAAGGAGTCCAGAGAACTGAACACAAGGAGTTAGGAGAACTGAACACAGAGTCCTGGGGGATCTGAACACAAGGAGTCCCGGGGGAACTGAACACAAGGTGTCCGGGGGGAAACAAACACAAGGAGTCCTGGGGGGGAACTGAACACAAGGTGTCCCGGGGGGAACTGAGCACAAGGTGTCCCGGGGGGGGGGGGACTGAACACAAGGTGTCCGGGGGAACCAAACACAAGGAGCCCAGGGGAGAACACTGACAGGCAAATTTCCAGGGAGGAAGACAAAGACCTCTCTTTTTGCTACCCCAAAGGGGCCCGCGGTCCCTGCCTGCAAAGGGCACTTGCTATGGTCTGAATAAGCTCTTGTCAGACCATCCTCAAAGTGCTAGCTGATCCTGGGAGTTGTAGTACTTCAAGCAAGTCTGTGCTGGAGGCAGAAGAAAAAGGAGTGTTTATATACTGGATGTATATAGTTATGTGTCCCTGAAGAGTTTCTACTGATCAAATGGGCATCCCATAATAATCCTTCCCCATCCAAGTTCAATCCCCCGAATAAAAAACAAACAAACAAGCTGCAAGGACTGATTCTGGTCTCAGGAGTGATTGAGAAATTCACGTGCCTGGCTGTGCAGGGTAGGAGATAACCAACATTCACCAGCAGCTCCTGCGGGGATAGCGCTATACAAGAGTGGACACCTAAAGAAACCTTGATGCAAGGGGAGACTCTGGTGGATATCCAGATGTAAGTGGGACTCTAATGGGGGCACTGATGTAAGGGGGGACTCTGATGGGGACCCTGATGTAAGTGGGGACTCTGATGGGACCCTGATGTAAAGGGGGACTCTGATGGGGACCCTGATGTAAGGGGGGACTCTGATGGGGACCCTGATGTAAATGGGGACTCTGATGGGGACCCTGATGTAAATGGGGACTCTGATGGGGACCCTGATGTAAATGGGGACTCTGATGGGGACCCTGATGTAAATGGGGACTCTGGTGGGGACCCTGATGTAAGGGGGGCTCAGATTGGGATCCAGATGTAAGGAGGGACTTTGACAATGACTCTGATGTAAGGGTGGGGGTGCTAATCAGAACCCTGATGTAGGGGGGAACTCTGATGAGGACCCTAATGTAAGGGGGGACTCTGGTGGGGACCCTAATGTAAGGGGGGCTCTGGTGGGCACCCTAATGCTAGGGGGGACCCTGGTGGGCATCCTAATGCAAGGGGTGGGGACTCTGGTGGGGACCCTGGTGTAAGGGGGAACTCTGGTGGACACCCTAATGTAAGGGGGGACTCTGGTGGGAACCGGATGTTAGTGGGAACTCTGGTGGACACCCTAATGTAAGGGGGGACTCTGGTGGTCACCCCAATGTAAGGGGGCTCTGGTGGGCACCCTAATGCAAAGGGGGACTCTGGTGGGCACCCTAATGTAAGGGGAGCCTCGGGTGGGCACCCTAATGTAAGGGGGGACTCTGGTGGGGACCGGATGTTAGTGGGAACTCTAGTGGGCACCCCAATGTAAGGGGGCTCTGGTGGGCACCCTAATGCAAAGGGGGACTCTGATGGGCACCCTAATGCAAGGGGGACTCTGGTGGGCACCCTGGTGTAAGGGTTGGACTCTGGTGGGCACCCTAATGTAAGGGCGGACTCTGGTGGGAACCCTGGTGTAAGCGCGGACTCTTATAGCAACCTGGATGTAAGGGGGGTGGGGGACTCTGAAGGGGACCCTAATGTAAGGGGGGACTATTATGGGGACTCTGATCTAAGGGGGACCCAGATGGGGATTATTGTACAATGTAACCTTCGTTCCCTCTCTTTGTCCTGCTGGTCACTGACACAAGTTCTGAAAGTGATGAGAAATCCAAAATTGTACAGTTGTCACCAAAACAGGAACAGAAGGGAAATCTCCCAATGGGATCACAGAAATATGTCCCTATTTAGTAGGAGTCACCCTGTAGGCCGACACAATACAGAGAGATTTTCCAGCATGCTGGGCATTTTTTGTCTGTCTGAGACTGGAGAAGGCTTTGGGGCCTCATCCATCTCGCATTCCTCCTCTAGCGGAGGGTCACCGATGGAGCGCGGCGTAGGAATTGCCGCTGTGAGATTTCCGTATTGAACACGCCCAATCTCATTCAGCCATTCCGGAGGTTTACAGCCAGAATTTCCATCAGTGGCGGAGTCACCCCATCTCCCGCCAACTTACTGCAAATAAATTCAAAGTGATGTTCTCGCCCAGCCGGCGACTGTTTAGAATTACGAAGCGGAACGTCTAATGCAGCCACCGCTCCGCGACCGAACACCGCGCCGATAAAACCTTTCCAAATATCATTAAAAAAAAATCTTAAATGGCGTTTTCTGGAGCTCTGAGAGACTGGCGCCCAACTGGTGATAAAAGCCGGCGCGTTGTGCGAAATATTTCATTATCTGCTTGTAATGCACTTCACCGCATTTTATGCGGCGATTATAGACGCGGCCGATCGTTTTCACAAACGCTGTTCTCTGCAGACATCCCATTCCATAAATCGTCCCCGCCGCCTCAACCTGACAAGAACAACGCAGGGAAACCGCTCCTGGGTTCGCCTGTTTTTAGCACACGGTGAAGTGCGCTATTTTGTGGGCGGGGCCAAAAATTAAAAGTGCGCACATGATCCTTCAAATTTCCAATTAAAAACAAAACGCCACTTTAATGCCTTTAATGCTTAATTTTTTTATAGTAGCAAAGCTGCCTCTAAAATTAGTGGAAGGCATGACACCATGGTCACCTGTCCTATCCTCTTACCATGGTCACCTGTCCTATCCTCTTACCATGGTCACCTGTCCTATCCTCTTACCATGGTCACTTGTCCTATCCTCTTACCATGGTCACTAGTCCTATCCTCTTACCATCTTACCATGGTCACCTGTCCTATCCTCTTACCATGGTCACCTGTCCTATCCTCTTACCATGGTCACTTGTCCTATCCTCTTACCATGGTCACCTGTCCTATCCTCTTACCATGGTCACCTGTCCTATCCTCTTACCATGGTCACTAGTCCTATCCTCTTACCATCTTACCATGGTCACCTGTCCTATCCTCTTACCATGGTCACCTGTCCTATCCTCTTACCATGGTCACCTGTCCTATCCTCTTACCATGGTCACTAGTCCTATCCTCTTACCATGGTCACCTGTCCTAAACTCTTACCATGGTCACCTGTCCTATCCTCTTACCATGGTCACTTGTCCTATCCTCTTACCATGGTCACTTGTCCTATCCTCTTACCATGGTCACTAGTCCTATCCTCTTACCATGGTCACTTGTCCTATCCTCTTACCATGGTCACTAGTCCTATCCTCTTACCATGGTCACTTGTCCTATCCTCTTACCATGGTCACTTGTCCTATCCTCTTACCATGGTCACCTGTCCTATCCTCTTACCATGGTCACTTGTCCTATCCTCTTACCATGGTCACTTGTCCTATTCTCCTCTTACCATGGTCACCTGTCCTATCCTCTTACCATGGTCACTTGTCCAATCCTCTTACCATGGTCACTTGTCCTATTCTCCTCTTACCATGGTCACCTGTCCTATCCTCTTACCATGGTCACCTGTCCTATCCTCTTACCATGGTCACCTGTCCCATCCTCTTACCATGGTCACCTGTCCTATCCTCTTACCACGGTCACTTGTCCAATCCTCTTACCATGGTCACTTGTCCTATCCTCTTACCATGGTCACCTGTCCTATCCTCTTACCATGGTCACTTGTCCTATCCTCTTACCATGGTCACTTGTCCTATCCTCTTACCATGGTCACTTGTCCTATCCTCTTTCCATGGTCACCTGTCCTATACTCTTACCATGGTCACCTGTCCTACCCTCTTTCCATGGTCACCTGTCCTACCCTCTTACCATGGTCACCTGTCCTATCCTCTTACCATGGTCACCTGTCCTATCCTCTTACCATGGTCACCTGTCCTATCCTCTTACCATGGTCACCTGTCCTATCCTCTTATTATGGTCACCTGTCCTATCCTCTTACCATGGTCACTTGTACTATCCTCTTATCATGGTTACCTGTCCTATCCTCTTATCATGGTCACCTGTCCTATCCTCTTACCATGGTCACTTGTCCTATCCTCTTACCATGGCCACCTGTCCTATCCTCTTACCATGGTCACCTGTCCTATCCTCTTACCATGGTCACTTGTCCTATCTTCTTACCATGGTCACTTGTCCTATCCTCTTACCATGGCCACCTGTCCTATCCTCTTACCATGGTCACTTGTCCTTTCCTCTTACCATGGTCACTTGTCGTATCCTCTTACCATGGTCACTTGTCCATATCTGTTGCTATTGTCTCTTGTCCTATCCTTTTGCCATGGTCATCTGTCCTATGCACTCGTTATGGTCAACTGTACTATGTCCTATCCTCTGGCCATGGCCACCTGTTGCCTTGGTCACTTCTCCTATTCTTTTGCCATGGTCACTTTGTGCCATGGTCACCTGTCATATCCTCTTGTCATGGTCATCTGTTCTATGCTCTTGCCATGGTCACCTGTTCTATCCTCTCGCCATGGTCACCTGTTCTATCCTCTCGCCATGGTCACCTGTTCTATCCTCTCACCATGGTCACCTGTTGCTATGGTCACCTGTCCTATCCCTTTGCCATGGTCACCTGTCCTATCCTCTTGTCAAGGCCAACTGTCCTATCCTTTTGCCATGGTCACCTGTCAGATTCTCTTGTCATGTTCACCTGTCCTATCTTCTTGCCATTGTCACCTGTTGCCATGGTCACCTGTTCTATCCTCTTGTCATTGTCACCTGTTGCCATGGTCACCTGTTTTATGCTCTCGCCATGGTCACCTGTCATATCCTGTTGCCATTGTCTCCTATTGCCATGGTCACTTGTCCAATCCTCTCACCATTGTAAGCTGTCCTATCCTAATGCTATGGTCACCTGTCCTATTCTCTTGCCATTGTCCCCTATTGTCATGGTCACCTTTCCAATCCTCTCACCATTGTCAGCTGTCCTATCGTCTTGCCATGGCCACCTGTTGCCATGGCCATTTGTCCTATCCTCTTGCCATGGTCACCTGCCCTATCCTCTCACGATGGTCACCTGTCCTATCCTTTTGCCACAGTCATCTGTCTGGTCATCTCGCCATTGTCCCCTGTTGCCAAGGTCACCTGCCCTATCCTCTTGCCATGGTCACCTGCCCTATCCTCTTGCCATGGTCACCTTCCCTATCCTCTTGCCATGGTCACTTGTCCTATCCTCTCGCCATTGTTGCCTGTCCTATCTTCTAGCCATTGTCAACTGTTGCCTTTGTCATCTGCCCTATCCTCTTGCCATGGTCACCGGCCCTATCCTCTCCAGTCAGTAAGAGGTGTCTTTTCACGCCAAAGCTGTTCAGATGGAGCTCTCCTTTAAGATTTATTTAAAGTAGTCATAAACTTGATCACTAAAACCTCCTGTAAGCTTTGACATGGTAATGCCCGTTCCAAAAGTTAACTTCTATTAAAATAATCGCTGGTGATCCTTCCATGAAGGTCCCTGTTCAGCCATTGCCTGTTATGGAGCAACAACACTCTGTCCCTGTCTCCCAATTGTGTCTGTGTGTTGTCACCCTGTCATATGCACCTCTGGTGGACACCGCACGGCGTGCCTCCCTCCTCCTTTTCACTTTACACATACAGAGGAAATTTTCTCATTTTCCTCTCCTGGAATTAAACTGCATAAAAGGGTCAGAGAAGGTGAGAGCGGCGTGTGATGGAGGAGGTGGGCGGAGGGGGGTAGTGCTCAGAATAAGCAATAATCACTTAGGACTGAGGCCCGCCGCGGGGTGCCGGATTCTGGCAGCCTACGGGGAAGGTGGAAAATGTCACCATTGACTGCTTATTGACGAACTAATAAAGACTCAGCGTATGTACGGTGTTACACAGACAATATAATAAAGGCTCGGCGTATGTACGGTGTTATACAGACAATATAATAAAGACTCAGCGTATGTACGGCATTACACAGACAATATAATAAAGACTCGGCGTATGTACGGCATTACACAGACAATATAATAAAGACTCAGCGTATGTACGGTGTTACACAGACAATATAATAAAGACTCAGCGTATGTACGGTGTTACACAGACAATATAATAAAGACTCGGCGTATGTACGGCGTTACACAGACAATATAATAAAGACTCAGCGTATGTACGGTGTTACACAGACAATATAATAAAGGCTCGGCGTATGTACGGTGTTACACAGACAATATAATAAAGACTCGGCGTATGTACGGCATTACACAGACAATATAATAAAGGCTCAGCGTATGTACGGCATTACACAGACAATATAATAAAGACTCAGCGTATGTACGGTGTTACACAGACAATATAATAAAGACTCAGCGTATGTACGGCATTACACAGACAATATAATAAAGACTCGGCGTATGTACGGCGTTACACAGACAATATAATAAAGACTCAGCGTATGTACGGTGTTACACAGACAATATAATAAAGACTCGGCGTATGTACGGTGTTATACAGACAATATAATAAAGACTCGGCGTATGTACGGTGTTATACAGACAATATAATAAAGGCTCGGCGTATGTACGGCTTTACCCAGACAATATAATAAAGGCTCGACGTATGTACGGCGTTAAACAGACAATATAAAGGCTTGGCGTATGTACGGCGTTACACAGACAATATAAAGGCTTGGCGTATGTACGGCGTTACAAAGACAATATAATAAAGGCTCGGCGTATGTAAAGGGTTGGCATATGTACAGCGTTACACAGACAATAAAAACAATATAGTAAAGGCTCAGCATATGTACTGCATTACACAGACAATATAAAGGCTTGGCTATTGTACGGCGTTACACAGACAATATAATAAAGGCTCAGCGTATGTACGGCATTACACAGACAATATAATAAAGACTCGGCGTATGTACGGCATTACACAGACAATATAATAAAGACTCAGCGTATGTACTGCATTACACAGACAATATAATAAAGACTCGGCGTATGTACGGCATTACACAGACAATATAATAAAGACTTGGCGTATGTACGGCATTACACAGACAATATAATAAAGGCTTGGCGTATGTACGGCGTTACACAGACAATATAATAAAGGCTCGGCGTATGTACGGCGTTACACAGACAATATAATAAAGACTCGGCGTATGTACGGCATTACACAGACAATATAATAAAGACTCGGCGTATGTACGGCGTTACACAGACAATATAATAAAGGCTCGGTGTATGTACGGCGTTACACAGACAATATAATAAAGACTCGGCGTATGTACAGCATTACACAGACAATATAATAAAGGCTTGGCGTATGTACGGCATTAGACAATATAATAAAGACACGGCGTATGTATGGTGTTATACAGACAATATAATAAAGACTCGGCGTATGTACGGTGTTATACAGACAATATAATAAAGACTCGGCGTATGTACGGTGTTATACAGACAATATAATAAAGGCTCGGCGTATGTACGGTGTTATACAGACAATATAATAAAGGCTCGGCGTATGTATGGTGTTATACAGACAATATAATAAAGACTTGGCGTATGTACGGTGTTATACAGACAATATAATAAAGACTCAGCGTATGTATGGTGTTATACAGACAATATAATAAAGGCTCGGCGTATGTACGGTGTTATACAGACAATATAATAAAGGCTCGGCGTATGTATGGTGTTATACAGACAATATAATAAAGGCTCGGCGTATGTAAAGGCTCGGTCCGGCAATACACAGACAGTATAAAGGCTTGGCGTATGTACGGCGTTATGCAGACAGTAAAATAAAGGCTTGGCGTATGTACGGCGTTAGACATAGACAATATAATAAAGGTTCAACGTATGTAAAGGCTCGGCGTATGTACGGCTTTACCCAGACAATATAATAAAGGCTCGACGTATGTACGGCGTTAAACAGACAATATAAAGGCTCGGCGTATGTACGGGGTTACACAGACAATATAATAAAGGCTCGGCGTATGTAAAGGGTTGGCGTATGTACAGCGTTACACAGACAATAAAAACAATATAGTAAAGGCTCAGCATATGTACTGCATTACACAGACAATATAAAGGCGTGGCTATTGTACGGCGTTACACAGACAATATAATAAAGGCTCAGCGTATGTACGGCGTTACACAGACAATATAATAAAGGCTCGGCGTATGTACGGTATTACGCAGAATATATAATAAAGGCTCGGCGTATGTACGGTGTTACACAGACAATATAATAAAGGCTCGGCGTATGTACGGCGTTACACAGACAATATAATAAAGGCTCGGCGTATGTACGGCGTTATACAGACAATATAATAAAGACTTGGCGTATGTACGGTGTTATACAGACAATATAATAAAGACTCGGCGTATGTACGGCATTACACAGACAATATAATAAAGGCTCGGCGTATGTACGGTGTTATACAGACAATATAATAAAGACTCGGCGTATGTACGGTGTTATACAGACAATATAATAAAGGCTCGGCGTATGTACGGTGTTACACAGACAATATAATAAAGGCTCGGCGTATGTACGGCGTTACACAGACGATATAATAAAGGCTTGGCGTATGTACGGCGTTACACAGACAATATAATAAAGGCTCGGCATATGTACGGCGTTACACAGACAATATAATAAAGGCTCGGCGTATGTACGGCGTTACACAGACAATATAATAAAGGCTCGGCGTATGTGCGGCGTTACACAGACAATATAATAAAGGCTCGGCGTATGTACGGCGTTACACAGACAATATAATAAAGGCTCGGCGTATGTACGGCGTTACACAGACAATATAATAAAGGCTTGGCGTATGTATGGCGTTATACGGAAAATATAATAAAGGCTCGGCGTATGTACGGCGTTACACAGACAATATAATAAAGGCTCGGCGTATGTACGGCGTTAGACAGACAATATAATAAAGGCTCGGCGTATGTACGGCATTACACAGACAATATAATAAAGGCTCGGCGTATGTACGGCATTACACAGACAATATAATAAAGGCTCGGCGTATGTACGGCGTTAGACAGACAATATAATAAAGGCTCGGCGTATGTACGGCGTTATACAGAAAATATAATAAAGGCTTGGCGTATGTATGGCGTTACACAGACATGGCGAACTGATAGGAGCATTGAAGAGCCATTTGCTTGGGGGGGGATTCGAGTGTTCGATTGGCTGGGGCTGGCACCCCGTGAGGGTTATCTATGCTATGCCTGGTGCCGCCATCTTGGATGTGATGTCAGCAGACTCAGCAATGTCCCTATACGATTTCCTGTTTCTCCTCCCCCAGCAGCTACATAAAAGGTTATGTAGGGAGGTGATGGGAGAGGCAGATGAGCTGGGCCAGCATCAACAGTAATTAGACACTCCCTAAAGAGGAGATGACATGCAAGGTGGGAGGGGCCGGAGGAGCTGGCCCAGCACAGACAGTATATAGACACTCCCAGAAGAGGTGATGACATGCAAAGTGGGAGAGGCAGAGGAGCTGGGCCAGCATAGGCATTAGATACTCCCAGAAGAGGAGATGACATGCAAGGTGGGAGGGGCAGAGGAGCAGGGCCAGCATAGGCATTAGATACTCCCAGAAGAGGAGATGACATGCAGGGTGGGAGGGGCAGAGGAGCAGGGCCAGCATAGGCATTCGATACTCCCAGAAGAGGAGATGACATGCAAGGTGGGAGGGGCAGAGGAGCAGGGCCAGCATAGGCATTAGATACTTCCAGAAGAGGAGATGACATGCAAGGTGGGAGGGGAAGAGGAGCTGGGCCAGCATAGGCATTAGATACTCCCAGAAGAGGAGATGACATGCAAGGTGGGAGGGGAAGAGGAGCTGGGCCAGCATAGGCATTAGATACTCCCAGAAGAGGAGATGGCATGCAAGGTGGGAGGGGCAGAGGAGCAGGGCCAGCATAGGCATTAGATACTTCCAGAAGAGGAGATGACATGCAAGGTGGGAGGGGCAGAGGAGCAGGGCCAGCATAGGCATTAGATACTTCCAGAAGAGGAGATGACATGCAAGGTGGGAGGGGAAGAGGAGCTGGGCCAGCATAGGCATTAGATACTTCCAGAAGAGGAGATGACATGCAAGGTGGGAGGGGCAGAGGAGCTGGGCCACCACAGACATTAGAAACTCCCAGAGAAGGAGATGACATGCAAGGTGGAAGGAAACAGAAGAGCTGGGCCAGCACAGACAGTAATTGGACAATCTCAGACAAGGAGGTGACATGCAAGATGGGAGGGGCAGAAGAGCTGGACCAGCACAGACAGTAATTTCACATTCTCAGGAGAGGAGATGACATGCAAAGAGGGAGGGGCTCTGTCAGGGAACATTGCAAGTCAGTAAACTGGTGTTTGGAGGGTTTCCCATAGCTAGAAGAGAAGAGGAGTGAGTATTGAATGCAATAATAACAATATGGAACAGCAAAAAGAAATCCTCCTTCATTCCAAGTTTCCAATTACATTGTGAATAATAAACTAGGGGTTTCTTTTCTCTATAATGCGGCGGAAAGCGTGGGAAACCGCGCGGTTCAATCTCCCTTACTGAACGTTATAAATATTAATGTCCCCGGTCCCTCATTACAAACACCGCCAGCCGCGCTGACCGCGCACAGAAATACGCTGAGCGGTTGAAAATAGAGCAGAAAATAAATTATTAGCCTTATTAATGTCGATAAATAAAAAAGCGGGGGCCTCGTTTACAGCGCGAGCCGCCTGAACCCTTCACATCTGCACATCAAACAGACGCCGGCGCGCCTTTCTGCAAACACGCCGGATCCTCCATCTCTCGGCGAGCTTTAAAGGCAAAGCGGCGGGCGCCCATTTACATATTTCTGCTAATGTGACCTATTTTATAACGTGACGCCGGCTGCGGGGAAAAAGACGGACGCAGTGCGGGGAAATGAGAAGAAGCAAAATGATACAAATTTAATTATTATTTTAAAAAAAAGGACAAAATTCAGAAGTTTCCCCAAAACGTTGGTGTGAGGGAGCATGTGGGGGCGGTCTTGAACCTTCAAAGAGGACCGGTCCTCTATTATTGGCCCAATCCCATTATCTCACCCTGAGAATCTGAATGTTGTAAACAAATTACATTTTTGTTCTCCTCCCAACTTTATCGACAGGCTGATAAAACATTCCCACTTTCGTCGCATACTTTATTATAAAACGAAATGCAATGCAGTAGTAGGCTTGTGCACAGCCGAAAAATGTGTTTTCGTTGTGTTTATTTTTTTATTTTTTAAGGCATTCGAAAAAAATTCGGAAATTGGAAATTTCGAGATTCGAAATTCAGAAATTCGCGAATTCGGCAATTCGAAAATGCCGAAATTCGATATTCGGAAATTCGTAAGTAAAAATCCGAAAATTCGAAAATAAGAAAGAACATTTGAAATAATAACTAACTAATAAATAACTATTAAATTATAGGTATTGGAATTTCCTTGAAAATTTGGCTGTTAGTGAACTTAAATACAAAATGTATCACTAACAGCCATATAATACTTATAATTTAATTGTTATTTATTAGTTAGTTATTATTTCAAATGTTCTTTCTTATTTTAGAATTTCCGAATTTCCAATTTCCGAAATTCCAAAATAAGAAAGAACATTTGAAATAATAACTAACTAATAAATAACTATTCAATTATAGGTATTGGAATTTCCTTGAAAATGTTGCCGTTAGTGAACTTAATTAAAAAATGTATCACTATCTCATGGAATTAGCTATTTGAGATCATCTCTAGCATGACTCGGTATCACTTTGCTCTCAACCTCTACACCACCGATATAATGAAGTCCTGTTGGAAGTTTTGACCCATTCACAACATATACGGTGTATAAGATCTTGCATTGTCAGTGGCACTTCAGTTGTGGTTTCATGTGACCTGTCTTTAACTTTATGAAAATAAAATTTGAAAAAAAAAAGTATCACTAACAGCCATATAATACTTATAATTTAATAGTTATTTATTAGTTAGTTATTATTTCAAATGTTCTTTCTTATTTTAGAATTTCCGAATTTCCAATTTCCGAAATTCGAAAATAAGAAAGAACATTTGAAATAATAACTAACTAATAAATAACTATTCAATTATAGGTATTGGAATTTCCTTGAAAATTTTGAGGTTAGTGAACTTAAATACAAAATGTATCACTAACAGCCATATAATACTTATAATTTAATAGTTATTTATTAGTTAGTTATTATTTCAAATGTTCTTTCTTATTTTAGAATTTCCAAATTTTCAATTTCCGAAATTCGGAAATAAGAAAGAACATTTCAAATAATAACTAACTAATAAATAACTATAAGGCCTCATACACACGGGTGTATGATAAAAAATAAGCAAAACGTCGGGCCCAATGTCAGGAAAAAATCTGCGTTTTGCATCGGGCGCTATTCCTCTGCTATTTTTTAATCTAAAAACGATGGCCTCAAAAACGCCAGTTAACGCCGGTACTGCATTAGTGAGCGTTTTGCGGCTTAGGCGTCAAAAACGCTAAAATGGTACAGCCTTGGAATGCGCTGGCCGTGGGTTCTACTTTCAGCTCACTAAAGGTGACGCCCTCTGCAGCTCAAAAACATTGACGTTTTTATGGGGCCATTGACTAACATTAGAGCTGCAAAAAACGCCCGTGTGTGTGAGGCCTTAAATTATAGGTATTGGAATTTCCTTGAAAATTTGGCTGTTAGTGAACTTAAATATGAAATTTATCACGGATAGCCATAATTTTCAAGGAAATTCCAATACCTATAATTTAATAGTTATTTATTAGTTAGTTATTATTTCAAATGTTCTTTCTAAGTTTAGAATTTCCAAATTTCGAATTTCTGAAATTTGGAAATAAGAAAGAACATTTGAAATAATAACTAATTAATAAGTAACTATAAGGCCTCATACACACGGGCGTATGATAAAAAAATAAGCAAAACGTCGGGCCTGATGTCAGGGAAATATTGGCGTTTTTTTCGGCGTTTTGCATTGGCGTTAATGAGCGTTAGTGAGCGTTGGCGTCAATAGGCGTTTTTTTAAAAAAAACTATTCCTCTGCTATTTTTTAATCTAAAAACGATGGCGTCAAAAACGCCAGTTAACGCCGGTACGGCGTTAGTGAGCGTTTTTCGGCTTCGGCGTCAAATACGCTAAAATAGTACAGCCTTGGAATGCGCTGGCCGCGGGTTCTACTTTCAGCTCACTAAAGGGGACGCCCTCTACAGCTCAAAAACTTCTGCGTTTTTATGGGGCCATTAACTAACATGGAGAGCTGCAAAAAATGCCAAAAAACGCCCCGTGTGTATGAGGCCTTAAATTATAGGTATTGGAATTTCCTTGAAAATTTGGCTGTTAGTGAACTTTAATATAAAATTTATCACGGACAGCCATAATTTTCAAGGGAATTCCAATACCTATAATTT
This sequence comes from Glandirana rugosa, assembly GCA_018402905.1. Lineage (NCBI taxonomy): Eukaryota > Metazoa > Chordata > Amphibia > Anura > Ranidae > Glandirana > Glandirana rugosa. The sequence goes on along the minus strand of BLSH010355438.1, from coordinate 271,008 downwards.
AATAGTTATTTATTAGTAAGTTATTATTTCAAATGTTCTTTCTAAGTTTAGAATTTCCGAAATTCGGAAATAAGAAAGAACATTTGAAATAATAACGAACTAATAAATAATTATTCAATTATAGGTATTGGAATTTCATTGAAAATTTGGCTGTTAGTGAACTTAAATACGAAATGTATCACTATGACTATAATTTAATAGTTATTTATTAGTTATTATTTCAAACGTTTTTTCTTATTTTCAAATTTCCGAATTTCGGATTTTCGGCTGTCCCGATTGCCGAATTTCCGCAATTTGGATTTTTGGATTAACGAATTTTCGAAGTCGGAAAAACGAAAATTCGGAAATTCAAATTCGTCTGAATTGCCGAATTTTGAAAAATTAGTTAAGAACGAAATTCAGAATGAAATGAATTGCACAAGCCTACAATGCAGGCAAATCATGGCTGGTGGGAGGGACCGGAAGGGACTGTACATAGATTCCTGAAAACATCCCAGCATTGGGACTCAGTACTCCAGTTCTGATGCAAGCAGAGGGCGGGCTCTTGGATGGAATTCTGCAAATATCACATTTGCCTTAATGGGTGGTGTTAGTCTGGAGGAGTGGGCATTCCTAGGCAGGCTGTATTTGTATGCAGACTGTCCTAGGTAGTGACCCATTCAGATGTAGAGTCCATCATTGGATGAACTACAGTCCAATGAATGAAAAGGGGTGGGCCATGGACAGGCAGGATGGGGAGGAAGGGGCTAGATCAGTAATGCCCGACTTGAAAGTTATAGAGGGCTTCAAGTGTGGCCCCCAACACTTCCAGGGGGCCACACAACAGCAGCGCATTTTGGTAAACTGGGGTGCAGCCCATTCAAAATGAAAGGATTATAATGCACCTCAACACCCACAAACGGTGGTATAGCTGCTTTTTATGCAGCATATTGTAATGCACACAGAAGAATTTAGAGTATAATAACCCTCAGGATTGATTTCAGTGGATGCAATAAAAGCCCCCAGGATTAATTTCAGTGGACGCAATAATAACCCCGAGCATTAGTGCCAGTTTCTGAGATAACCCCTAGCATTGGTGCCAGTTCTGCAATAATAACCCCCAGCATTGGTGCCAGTTTCTGCAATAATAACCCCCAGCATTGGTGCCAGTTTCTGCAATAATAACCCCCAGCATTGGTGCCAGTTTCTGCAATAATAATCCCCAGCATCAGTGCCAGTTTCTGAAATAATAACCCCAGCATTGGTGCCAGTTTCTGCAATAATAACCCCCAGTATTTGCAGGCGCGGTAGGCTCTCAGCAGTAAAGATCTGAATTTGTCTGCGTTCACTCAGGCCGGGGTCCCAGGCTGCCCAGTCTTCTGTAGCCGGATACAAGGGGGGGGGTACATCTGACTATGATA
>BLSH010355438.1:225860-241352 GCA_018402905.1 Glandirana rugosa | reverse complement strand
CTGATGTCTTCTCCCTCTGCCGGTTCTCCTCCTCTCTCCGCTGATGTCTTCTCCCTCTGCCGGTTCTCCTCCTCTCTCCACTGATGTCTTCTCCCTCTCCGGTTCTCCTCTCCTCTCTGCTGATGTCTTCTCCCTCTCCGGTTCTCCTCCTCTCTCCGCTAATGTCTTCTCCCTCTGGAAGTTCTCATCCTCACTCCGCTGATGTCTTCTCCCTCTGCCGGTTCTCCTCCTCTCTCCCCTGATGTCTTCTCCCTCTGCTGGTTCTCCTCCTCTCTCCCCTGATGTCTTCTCCCTCTGCCGGTTCTCCTCTCCTCTCCACTGATGTCTTCTCCCTCTGCCGGTTCTCATCCTCGCTCCGCTGATGTCTTCTCCCTCTGCCGTTTCTCCTCCTCTCTCTGCTGATGTCTTCTCCCCTCTCTGCTGATGTCTTCTCCCCTCTCCGGTTCTTCTCCTCTCTCCGCTTTCTTCTCCCTCTGCCGGGTCGCCTGTCTCAGCAGACTTCTCCCTCTGTACTTCCTCCGATCTTATCTTGACGCCCTCTCCACGTCGGGGAGAAGAATTCGGAAGAGACGCCGGAGCTGCTTTAATAAATTACTTTGTCAAAAACATGTGTACTGTTTTTATTTTTGACACTTTTTTTTTAGATGAATGGGTAGGGGTACAATGTACCCCATACTCATTCACATAGAGTGCGGGGCTGGGATCTGGGGGCCCCTTGTTAAAGGGGGCTTCCAGATTCCGATAAGCCCCCCCACACACAGACCCCGGCAACCACCGGCCAGGATTGTCAGGAAGAGGCCCTTGTCCTCATCAACATGTGGTCAAGGTGCTTTGGGGTGGGGGGCACAGGGCCCTCCCCTGCCCCAAAGCACCCACACCCCCATGAGGGCATGTGGCCTGGTATGGTTCAGGAGGGGGGCACTCGCTCGTCCTCACCCCTTTTCCTAACCTGCCGGACTGCATGCTCGGATAGGAGTCTGGTATAGCTTTTGGGGGGGGGGACCCCATGCTATCGGCATGGGGGTTCCTCTTAAACTCCATACCAGACCAAAGGACCTTGGAGGTTCTTGGAGGGGGGACCCCATGCCGGTTTTTTTCTTTTTAAATTTGGCGTGGAGCTTCCCCAAAAGATTCATACCAGACACACAGCACCTGGTATTGTCGGGATCAAAGTCGGATCGCGTTGATTGAAGTCGGGTGGAAGTCGGACTTCAAGTCGCATGGCAAAGTCGGATCCATGGTCGTACAACGGTCGTGTCGTACCAGTGTGTACCCAGCCTTAACGGAGGCCAGCATGTTGAGAACATAAATGCAGAATTTGGGGTAGCACAATGCATCATGGGGGGGAAATTAAGCATTCTGTGAGCAAAAGCCAAATCTGAAGAGTAAGGGGTCATCAGAATCCGGAGTGGACCACAAAGCATAAAAGAAAGAATAAAAAAAAAAAAACCTAATAAAACAAAATGTAAAAAAGCAATTTCATCCCTAAACCTGTGCGCTGATTGTGCCGCGGCGTCTCGGTGTCACTTCCCCCAGCGGTATGTGGGGGGGGGGGTGCAGTAATAGGATTATCATACAGCTTTAAGGAGAGATGATATGGATCTCGGGGGTAGATAAGAGACAGGCGACATCTATAATGTGGAATATCCCGGGCTGATTAGAGAAGTGGAGGAATTATCTCAGAGATGGATACCGCCAGCTAAATGAAAAGGAGATTTGCATAATTAAGTTGAGCTTTAATACACTTTATTGCACGGAAGTTTTATTAAACGCAGACGGCGGCTTTATGGAAACGCAGTCTGGGGGAATGAAGGGGAAGCGCCCCACCGACACCATCGGAGAATCGTTTTATGGGATGGGAGATCTTTTTACCTTCGTTGGTTCCTGATCCCCCCCCCCCACCACCACCACCGCCGCCGCCGTCTTACAATTGTATTTTAAAAGGGAACACAGATTATAATGTAACGGATATTATTATTATTATTATTATTGTTATTTTTTTTATTGGATGACTGAGCGTTTTTCAGAATTTCAGCTTCTCACAAACCAACTGAAATTCCATAACAGTAACGGTAAAATTATTTTTTAATCTGTAGGTATAAGGCCAGTCGTACCATAGGTGGACTAATATTGCATTGCTGGCCGGTCCTTAAACTGGACCATCACTCACCCGATCCTTTCAGCAAATCGCATCAATGGGCACTTTTACCCACTGACCCTGATGCAGTGCCATTTTTCCTCTGCCCCGTGGAGGTTTTTTTCCTTCCAGCGACACCACTGACATAAGGATAATTTCTCCTTTCAGTAAGGCCACCAATGTTGGGGCATTTTTTCCTTTCAGTGATGCCACCAATGTTGGGGCATGTTTTACTTTCAGTGAGGCCACCAATGTTGGGGCATGTTTTCCTTTCAGTGATGTCACCAATGTTGGGGCATGTTTTCCTTTCAGTGATGCCACCAATGTTGGGGCATGTTTTCCTTTCAGTGATGTCACCAATGTTGGGGCATGTTTTCCTTTCAGTGATGCCACCAATGTTGTGGCATGTTTTCCTTTCAGTGATGCCACTAATGTTGGGGGTTGTTTTCCTTTCAGTGATGCCACCAATGTTGGGGCATGTTTTACTTTCAGTGAGGCCACTAATGTTGGGGGTTGTTTTCCTTTCAGTGAGGCCACCAATGTTGGGGCATGTTTTACTTTCAGTGATGTCACCAATGTTGGGGCATGTTTTCCTTTCAGTGATGCCACCAATGTTGGGGCATGTTTTCCTTTCAGTGATGCCACCAATGTTGGGGCATGTTTTACTTTCAGTGAGGCCACTAATGTTGGGGGTTGTTTTCCTTTCAGTGATGCCACCAATGTTGGGGCATGTTTTACTTTCAGTGATACCACCAATGTTGGGGCATGTTTTCCTTTCAGTGATGCCACCAATGTTGGGGCATGTTTTCCTTTCAGTGAGGCCACCAATGTTGGGCATGTTTTCCTTTCAGTGAGGCCACCAATGTTGGGCATGTTTTCCTTTCAGTGAGGCCACCAATGTTGGGGCATGTTTTCCTTTCAGTGATGCCACCAATGTTGGGGCATGTTTTCCTTTCAGTGAGGCCACCAATGTTGGGCATGTTTTCCTTTCAGTGAGGCCACCAATGTTGGGGCATGTTTTCCTTTCAGTGATGCCACCAATGTTGGGGCATGTTTTCCTTTCAGTAATGCCACCAATGTTGGGGCATGTTTTCCTTTCAGTGAGGCCACCAATGTTGGGCATGTTTTCCTTTCAGTGAGGCCACCAATGTTGGGCATGTTTTCCTTTCAGTGATGCCACTAATGTTGGGGTTTGTTTTCCTTTGAGTGATGCCACCAATGTTGGGGCATGTTTTCCTTTCAGTGATGCCACCAATGTCGGGGCATGTTTTCCTTTCAGTGATGCCACCAATGTCGGGGCATGTTTTCCTTTCAGTGATGCCACCAATGTCGGGGCATGTTTTCCTTTCAGTGATGCCACCAATGTCGGGGCATGTTTTCCTTTCAGTGAGGCCACTAATGTTGGGGTTTGTTTTCCTTTCAGTGATGCCACCAATGTTGGGGCATGTTTTACTTTCAGTGATGCCACCAATGTCGGGGCATGTTTTCCTTTCAGTGATGCCACCAATGTTGGGGCATGTTTTACTTTCAGTGAGGCCACCAATGTTGGGGCATGTTTTACTTTCAGTGATGCCACCAATGTTGGGGCATGTTTTCTTTCAGTGATGCCACCAATGTTGGGGCATGTTTTACTTTCAGTGATGCGACCAATGTTGGGGCATGTTTTACTTTCAGTGAGGCCACTAATGTTGGGGTTTGTTTTCCTTTCAGTGATGCCAATGTTAAGGCATGTTTTCCTTTCAGTGATGCCACCAATGTCGGGGCATGTTTTCTTTCAGTGATGCCACCAATGTCGGGGCATGTTTTCTTTCAGTGATGCCACCAATGTTGGGGCATGTTTTCCATCAGTGAGGCCACCAATGTTGGGGTATATTTTCCTTTTAGTGACACCATCAATGTTGAGCATGTTTTCCCTTAAGTGATGCCACCAATGCTGGGGCATTTCTAAGTGACACCACAAATGTTGGGGCATTTCTAAATGACACCACCAATGTTGGGGCATTTCTAAATGACGCCACCAATGTTGGGGCATTTCCAAGTGGCGCCACCAATGTTGGGGCATTTTTAGGTGACACCACCAATGTTGGGGCATGTTTTCCTTTTAGTGACACCACTGATGTTAGGATATTGTTTCTATCCAGCGACACAATTGACACAGGGACATTTTTTTCTTTCAGTGACACCACCAACAAAGGGGCATTATTTCTTTTCAATGACACCAACAATGTAGTTGCATTTTCCTTCCAGTGACACAATCAAGGCAGGGGCATTTTATCTTTCTAGTAAAACATCAGACGCAGTGACATTTTTTCCCCTGCAGTGACACAACCATCATAGGGACATTTTTTACCTGTCTGTGACACCACCAATGTTGGGCACTTTTTTCAGCGACAACACTAATGCTGGGGTATTTTTTGCTTTAAGTGACACCACCAGTGCAGGGGCATTTTTTTTTATGTCCAAAGTCACCAGGAACACTGGGGCAATATTTCCTTCTGGTGACACCACTGACACAGGGCCATTTTTACCCTTTCAGGGACACTGAGTTATTTTTTCCTTCCAATGACACCACCAATGCAGGGGCAGTTTTTCTTTTTGGTGACACCACCAACAAAAGGACATTCTCTCTAAATTGACACCACCAATGCAGGGACATTTTTCCTTGCAGTGACACCATCAATGCAGGGACATTTTTCCTTGCAGTGACACCACCAATGCAGGGACATTTTTCCTTGCAGTGACACCACCAATGCAGGGACATTTTTTCATTCTAATGACACCACCGACCCTGGAGCATTTATTTTCTTCCAGTAACACCACTGATACAGGGACATTTTTTTCCAGTGACAAATTTTTCCCTGTGTGACACCACCAACGCTGGGGCATTTTTTCATTTCCATGACACCATTGATGCAGGGACATTTCCCCCTTTCAATGACAGCACCAATGCTAGGACATTTTTCTTTCCAGTGACACCACCGATCTAGGGACACGTTTTCCTTCCAGTGACATCGATACACAGAAATGTTCTCCCTGCGTGGCACCACCAACACTAGGGCATTTTTTCATTCCAGTGACACCGATACAGGGACATTTTTTTTCCTTTCAGTGACTGCACCAACGCTAGGACAGTTTTCCCCTCCAGTGATACCACGGACACGAGTGCATTTTCCCTGCGTGGCACCACCAACACTAGGGCATTTTTGCATTCCAGTGACACCATTGCTGCAGGGACATTTTCCTTCCAGTGACACCACCGATGTAGAGGCATTTTATTCCTTCCAGTGACGCCACCGACACTAGGGCCTTTTTTTTCCTTCCAGTGACACCATTAAAGCAGAGACATTTTTCCTTCCAGTGACAAAACAGACGCTGGAGGATATTCTTCTCCCGGTGACACCACCAATGCCGAGACCTTTTTTCTTTCCAGTGACACCACAGACACAGGGATACTTTTTTTCTTTTGCCAGTGTTAGCCCCATATTTGTGCGCCAATTTTAAACTCTCCAGATCCTCCAACAGCCCTATTCCCGTAAAAAAAAAAGTGCACCCTTGTCAAATGTGGTGCAATGACCATTATATGGAGGGATTTCCCAGAGGACCTATGTGTATACAGTATATACCTATGTACAGTATATATACCCTGTCCCTGTGTGACACCGTGGCTGAAGACTAAATCCTGAAAGGACGGTAATTTGGATCACTCGGGGGAGAATTCTAAGCCTCGAAAATCTCACCCCCGACATCTTCTGCAGTTTAATAATAAAAACGCAGGTCATTAGCGGCGCAGTCTTGTGATTTTACGGCTGAGGGCCCGCACTCCGTTCCCCATCTCGCTGAACTCCCTAATATATATTTTTATATTATAAATCCATTAGCCGTCATTTGTAATACTTACATTCCCTAAAACTATTCATTAGTACAGTTAATGAAAAGTGTCTCGGAACATTAATTGCGGGAGATGAGGCGCGGTCCCCATCACTTGCAGGCCGCTGTCAGGCAGCGGGAAGGGAGGCTTAAATATAATAAAAGGCTTTTAAAATCAAATTAGGGGATTTCTTCATCAACTTTCACCCCATTTATAGAAGATGGGGGTAAGGGGGGGCGTTGGAACAATTAATGTAATAACTCACAGGAAACATGGAATTATCCCCTTCAAGGTTATAAATGATATTGTTCTGTTTCTGTAGAGTCCAAACTCAACCTGTCCCCACGTCCTACGGGCCGACCCGCAGCTTGCTTGGACCAGCTTCAACTTAAAACTCCACACCAAAAACCCCATCCAAAAACCACTTTCCACCAGGGTTCACACATTCCTCATATCTCAGTGCCCCACATGAGAGGCAAAGAATCAGCCGGGGTCAGGGTAGGCTGGACAAAAATGGTGGACCTCAGTTTGTAGTCTACCCTGACCTTGCCTTGCCTTTAAACCATTACACCTATGCTGCCTGCCCTGACTTCAGCTTTTCTTCAGACTATACTCCTGTGCTGCCTGCCCTGACTTCAGCTTTTCTTCAGACTATACTCCTGTGCTGCCTGCCCTGACTTCAGCTTTTCTTCAGACTATACTCCTGTGCTGCCTGTCCAGACTTCAGCTTGCCTTCAGACTATAATCTTCTGTTGTCTGCCCAGACTTCGGCTTGTATTGAAACTATACTCCTCTGTTGCCTGACTTTAGACTATACCCTTATGCTGCCTGCCCTGATTTTAGCTTCTTTTTTGGACTATACTCCTATGCTTCCTGCCCTGATTTAAGCTTCTTTTTCAGACTACTCCCCTATGCTGCCTGCCCTGACTTCAGCTTTTCTTCAGACTATACTCCTGTGCTGCCTGCCCTGACTGCCGCTTGCCTTCAGATTATACTCCTCTGTTGTCTGCCCAGACATCAGCTTGTATTGAAACTATACACTCCTGTGCTGCCTACCCAGACTTAAGCTTGCCTTCAGACTATACTCCTCTGTTCTCTGCCCAGACTTCAGCTGGTCTTCAAACTATACTCCTGTGCTGCCTGGCCAGACTTCAGCTTTACTTCAGACTATACTCCTGGGCTGCCTACCCAGACTTTAGCTTGCCTTCAGACTATACTCCTCTGTTCTCTGCACAGACTTCAGCTCGTCTTCAAACTATACTCCTGTACTGCATGCCCAGATTTCAGCCTGCCTTTAGACTATTCCCCTGTGCTGCCTGCCCTGACTTGAGCTTTTCTTCAAACTATACTCCTGTGCTTCCTGCCCTGACTTCAGCTTTTCTTCAGACTATTCTCCTCTGTTGTCTGCACAGACTTCAGCTTGTCTTCAAACTATACTGCTGTACTGCCTGTCCTGACTTCAGCTTTACTTTAGACTATACTCCTCTGTTATCTGTCCAGACTTTAGCTTTTCTTTAGACTATACCCCTATGCCGCCTGCCCAGACTTCAGCTTGCCTTTAGAATATACCCCTATGCCGCCTGCCCAGACTTCAGCTTGCCTTTAGAATATACCCCTATGCCGCCTGCCCAGACTTCAGCTCCCCTTTAGAATATACCCCTATGCCGTCTGCCCAGACTTCAGCTCCCCTTTAGACTATACCCCTATGCCGCCTGCCCATACTTCAGCTTGCCTTTAGACTATACCCCTATGCTGCCTACCCAGACTTTAGCGTGCCTTCAGACTATACTCCTCTGTTTTCTGCACAGACTTCAGCTCATCTTCAAACTATACTCCTGTATTGCCTGCCCAGACTTCAGCCTGCCTTTAGACTATTCCCCTGTGCTGCCTGCCCTGACTTAAGCTTTTCTTCAAACGATACTCCTGTGTTTCCTGCCCTGACTTCAGCTTTTCTTCAGAATATTCTCCTCTGTTGTCTGCACAGACTTCAGCTTGTCTTCAAACTATACTGCTGTACTGCCTGTCCTGACTTCAGCTTTACTTTAGACTATACTCCTCTGTTATTTGTCCAGACTTTAGCTTTTCTTTAGACTATACCCCTATGCCGCCTGCCCAGACTTCAGCTTGCCATTAGAATATACCCCTATGCTGCCTGCCCAGACTTCAGCTCGTCTTCAAACCATACTCCTGTACTGCCGGCCCTGACTTCAGCTTTTTCTTCAGACTATACTCCTCTGTTTTTTTTCCAGACTTCAGCTTGCCTTTAGACTTTACTCCTTTGCTGGCTGCCCTGACTTCAGCTTGTCTTTAAACTGTACTCCTGTGCTGCCTGCCCTAGCCTCCACCTGCCTACAGACTATATAAAAGATTATTATTGATAAGATGCACTTAAACATTACATGAACGTTAATCAACTAATGATTCTTTGCTGCCTACTCTGCCCTCTGGGCCACTGTTCCTGTACTGCCTGCCCCGACTTCTGCTTGTCTTGACAACCACTTGCTCTGACCTTGGCTTGTCTCAAGACCCTGCTTTTGTGCTGCCTGCCCTGACCTCAGCTTTGTGTTCAAACCACAGCTCCAGTGCGGCCTACCCTGACTTCAGCTTGTCTTCAAACCGCTGCCTGCTGTGACCTTGGCTTATCTGCAGACCCTGCTCTTGTGTTTCCTATCTTGACCTCAGTTTTGTGATGCTGTCTTCTGAACTCAGCTTCTCTTGAGACCGTTGCTGCTGGGCTGCCTGCTCTAACCTTGGCTTGTCTTCAGACCACAATGATTGCACTGCCTGCCCCAACCTCAGCATTTTATTCATACCATAGCTCCTGTGCAGTCTACTGCGACCTCAACTTGCTTTCAAACGGCTCCTGCTTTGCCTATCCCAACTCCTACAGATCTTCATCGGAAAGACAGCAACTAAATCTACTGGGTGCAGCAAGAGTTTGACATTTATAATAAATAATCATTGAGGCCTTAATGGGTGGAGATGAGAACCCTTGGCCTGCTGGAGATTAGGGATTCTCAAAACATCACATTACAGCACTTCAGTACTTTGGCCATCAACTAGGCAAAGGGTGTACTGAAGCTATGGGGGGTAGATAAACTCTGCCCCCTTTTTATGTTACTTCCATCTTCATTTTCCAATGGGACTTATTACTTTTTAATCTATTTACAGAACAAGCATTGGGATAAACTATAGCATTACCATAGAAATGCTGAACACAGAAAAGCACAGTACTGTCCATAGCTACCCATCTATAGACTCTGCCCCCCAAAGGCTTCCCATGTTACATTGTATCACTATCTCCTTTCTTTCTTTCATCTCTTCCATCCTTTGAAGAAGGAGGACTAGGATAGGGCGGCCTTGCATAGTCTGCTTAAAGCTAATGCTTTCATGGCACAATTATAAACACATAGGAGTGCCAGGATCTGGATCACCTGCTGGTGGCACTGTGCTTCCCACAGCAGAACGTTGTAGTTCCGGTGTCCACCATTGGGTGCCTCCCAGCAGCCATCATATCCCAGTAAACCAGCTTGAACCTAATGCTGGCTGTTGGCAGGGCCGGATTAACATAGGGGCTATTGGAGCTACAGCTCCAGGCCCCTTCCTTAGGATAGGCCCAGCCCAGCGGCGAGAGTGAGTCACTAATGCTGCCCAGCCCTGCTCTGTGTGCAGCGTACACATAATTGATATATAAATTGTGGCGGCATTGATATGTAAATTGTGGGTGACATTTATAGGGATGTCAAACTCCCTTAGCCCTGGTCTACCATCACCTCTGCTGAATGCTGCAGACATTGGGGAGGCACAACAAGCCCTGCCTGCCACAGTCACTGAGCCTGCCATCAGCCTGTACTGCAAAGGTGAGTAGAAGGATGGGGGGGGGGGGGTATCCAGAGGTAGGCTGAGAAGGGACTTAGTTTGGAGGGGAAATAAGACCAAAAAGGGGGTGTGCAGGGGGGCTGGGGCGCAAAGATGAGCAAAGACATGTGGAGTTAAGCAGAGATGAGGGTGTGCAGGCGAAGGCTTGGGGTGTGAATGCACTGAGAGGAGGTAGATGTAGATGCAGAGATTAGTAGAGAGGCAGGGAAGGGTCCATGGGCGTCCGCTGGTAGGGGCAAGGGGGGGCGGTTGCCCCCCCCCCCTGGAATCAGGGGTTCCCCACTAGGTCCTTATCCTCTTGAGCCATGTATGCGGTTTCAGACAGTCTCTTGGGCTATGTATGCAGTTTCTGATTATCTCTTGTGCTATGTCCGCAGTCTCTAACCGTCTCCTGTAGTATGTCCGCAGTCTCTGACCGTCTCCTGTACCATGTCTGCAGTCTCTGACCCTCTCCTGTACCATGTCCGCAGTCTCTGACCATCTCCTGTACCATGTCTGCAGTCTCTGACCATCTCCTGTACCATGTCCGCAGTCTCTGACCATCTTCTGTACAATGTCTGCAGTCTCTGACCATCTCCTGTATCATGTCTGCAGTCTCTGATGTCTCTTGTACCATGTCTGCAGTCTCTGACCGTCTCTTGTATCATGTCTGTAGTCTCAGACCATGTCCTGTACCACGTCTGCAGTCTCTGACCGTCTTCTGTACCATGTCTGCAGTCTCTGACCCTCTCCTGTACCATGTCCGCAGTCTCTGACCATCTCCTGTACCATGTCTGCAGTCTCTGACCATCTCCTGTACCATGTCCGCAGTCTCTGACCATCTCCTGTACCATGTCTGCAGTCTCTGACCATCTCCTGTACCATGTCCGCAGTCTCTGACCATCTTCTGTACAATGTCTGCAGTCTCTGACCATCTCCTGTACTATGTCTGCAGTCTCTGACCATCTCTTGTACCATGTCTGCAGTCTCTGACCGTCTCTTGTATCATGTCTGTAGTCTCAGACCATGTCCTGTACCACGTCTGCAGTCTCTGACCGTCTTCTGTACTATGTCTGCAGTCTCTGACCGTCTCCTGTACCATGTCTGCAGTCTCTGACCATCTCCTGTACTATGTCTGCAGTCTCTGACCATCTCCTGTACCATGTCTGCAGTCTCTGATTGTTTCCTGTACAATGACTGCGGTCTCTGACCGCGATAATGTCATAATGATGCCCCCCCCCTGAAAAAACTTCTGCGGACGCCCATGGAAGGGTCTGTCATACCCCAGTTACATGGTTGGTAAGGCTCCATTCACTTCATACAGATGTGACAGAGCATGCATCATGTGTAGGGCAGCCCCTCCCACTCTTACCACAATGTGGCTCCACCCACACTTAGCCGTGGCACACTATGAGTGCCACATTACTACCCTACTGAGCATACCCAAGGGTGCCCTTTCTCTCTCTCAGTCACCCCTCACTCTCTCACCCCCTCTCACTCTTCCTCTCACCCTCCTCTCCTCACCCCCCCCCCCCCATCTCTCTATTTAATTTGTTTAAATATTTTATTTGTTTTAACTAAAAAAATGTTTGCATTTTGCATTTTATTTACTTCCATAAAAGGGCCCACCAAAATCCTCAGCACCAGGCCCGTGATGCTCTTATTCCGGCCCTGGCTGCTGGGTGGGTGTTTAGGTCGTCCACTACTAGTGCCTCTTGCCCCATTGTTTTGCTTTGCTTTCAGAGACTGCGCGCCATTTATTCTGACCCTGACCCTGGTCTTGCTCCTGCCCTGCATTCTGTACCCTCCTGCCTCTTATCCTCTCCTCTTGTTCCTGATTCCCAGTCCTGGTTCCCTCTTCCCAGCTGCTCCCTGCATCTCCAGTTTACCAGGTTGATCTGCGTTCCCCATTTTCTGTATCTGTTGTATACGGTCAGTTTGTTAGCTAGGCTTTCTGTTACTCTGTTAGGTTGCTAGTTTGATTTTATTTTGCCCTTGGTGTATGGCAGTGTTGCCAACCTCCCGCAGCATTTTTTACTGGCAAAACATGGAAAATTTACTGGCGGAGCACATATTTTTTACTGGCAACCGGAAAAATAATAGAACTCCTATTAAAAACTAAGATAATTGATATTTAAACACAACATGGAAACACTGACAATACCCATATTAAGTAGTTTGCCTGGTTTACACTTAAAAAGTCAGCACAGCACGACAAATTATCAGACCCTGATATTTATAGACGTTTGTACAAATCACTGACTTTTACAAATTGTCAGTAAATTTACTGGCGGTTGGCAACCCTGGTGTATGGTTCAGTTATACAGTGGGGGAAAATAATGATTTGCCCCCCCAGCAGAAGTTTGCCTGCTTACAAAGAAATGAAGGTTCTATATTTTTTATCATCAGTGTATTTTATATGATAGAGACAGAATATCAACCAAAAACCCAGAAAAAACACACAATACAAATGTTATAAATGGAGTTGTCACGAACCTGGTGGTGGAGTCTGTCTTGTGCAGGGAACAACCGCTCTTGCGCACGCGATTCAAGGACCCCTGGTAGAGTAGACAGAGTACGGGATGGCACGAGGGCTGGAGGGTCACCGATGATGTTGTGAGGCTCCAGAAGACGTGCAGATGGAAGGATGGTCGTACAGGCTGGGTCGGCAACAGGCAGGCAGGAAGGTACAAAAGGATCAGGCAAACGGGTAGTCAAGTCCAAGCAAAGGTTCGTTAACGGGCGGGCAGCAGAGGTATAAGGGAGAAGACAATCAGATGGTCGTGGATAGCCGGGGTTGGTGCAGGCAGCGGAACAGCAGGACGGGACAAGCCGGGTCAACAGGAAGCAGAACCAACACAGGAACAGGTAGCAGGAGCTGAGGCTCACAGGTCACGGACGCTGTAGAACGAGCAGCACTTGTTGCTGGGAACACAGGGCTTAAATAGCGCAGTTTGGCAGAAATCCATCTGGCAGAAAGTTCCTTCTCTAACAGGAATTCAGTGAGTAAAATAAGTATTTGATCCTCTACCACCCAACAATAATTCCGGCTCCCACAGACTGGCTACAGGAGGTGCTCATGTGGTACACAGATTAGTCCTGTCAATGTAAGAAGGTTCTCCTAACGACAACTCGTTATTTGTATTAAAGACTCCTCCTGTCCACAGAATCTCTTTCTTCAAACCTCCCCATCATGGGCAACACCAAAGAGCTGTCCAAGGAGGTCAGGGAGAAGATTGTAGACTGCACAAGGCTGGGAATGGAGGCTACAAGACCATCAAGAAGCTTGGTGAGAAGGAGACAACTGTTGGAGCGATTATTTGCAAATGGAAGAAATACAAAATACCCATCAATCGCCCTCGGTCTGGAGCTCCATGCAAGGATTTCACCTCATGGGGTGAGGATGGTCATGAAAAAAGTGAGGGATCCGCCCAGAACTACACGGGAGGAGCTTGTGAAGGATCTCAAGGCAGTTGGGACCACAGTCACCAAACAAACCATTGGTAACACAATACGCCACCATGGATTGATATCCTGCAGCGCCCGCAGGGTCTCCCTCCTCCAGAAGGCACATGGTACAGCCCGAATGAAGTTTGCCAATGAACTTCTAAATGATTCAGAGAAGGATTGGGAGAAAGTGCTGTGGTCAGATGAGACCAAAATTGAGCTCTTTGGCATCAACTTGACTCTCCGTGTTTGGAGGATGAAAAATGCTGACTATGACCCTTAGAACGCCATCCCTACAGTCAAGCATGGAGGTGGAAATATTATGCTTTGGGGTGGTTTCTCTGCTAAAGGTACAGCCGACTTTGCCGCATTGAGGGGCCAATGGACGGGGCCATGTATTGTAAAATCTTGTATGAGAACCTTCTTCCCTCAGCCAGAACACTGAAGATGGGTCGTGGATGGGTCTTCCAGCGTGACAATGACCCAAAACATACCACCAAGGCAACAAAGGAGTGGCTCAAGAAGAAGCACATTAAGGTCCTGGAGTGGCCTAGCCAATCCCCAGACCTTAATCCTATAGAACATTTATGGAGGGAGCTGAAATTTTGAGTTGCCAAGAGACAGCCAAGAAAACTTAAGGACTTCTGTAAAGAAGAGTGGACCAAAATCCCTCCTGAGATGTCTGCAAACCTGGTCACCAACTACAAGAAACGTCTGACCTCTGCGCTTGCCAACAAGGGTTTCTCCACCAACTTGGTGATCAAATACTTATTTTACTCACTGAACTGCAACTCTATTTATAACATTTGTATCATGTGTGTCTTTTCTGGGTTTTTGGTTGATATTCTGTCTCTATCATATAAAATGCACCGATGATAAAAATGATAGACCCTTCATTTCTCTGTAAGCAGACAACTTACACAATCTGCAGGGGATCAAATCAGTATTTTCCCCCACTGTAGCTTTATGTTTGCGGTGTTTTTGATGTGTTGGTGTTTGGAGGGGTTTTGTTTCACTGTAAAGAAATCTCAGTTTCCGAAGTGTAGCTACACAGATTATTTGGCAATCCTGACAAGGGGTGTATTTTGTTTGCCCGTCAAACCTGCATGTAAATTCGTTCTGTGTGAATGGGCCAAAGCCGAATGTTCTCAGGCTATATTCTCTGCAGATCAAATGTTATTCATTAAAAAAAATAAATAAATCAACATTGTAAATGGGAAAAATACTGCATTATGACCACTAGATGGTGCTGAGTATCATAGGAATATAGGTAGCCTCCTCAGCACCATCTAGTGGCCACAATGTGGGATTTTCCCCATTCACGCTGATTCTTTTTAATGGATAATATTCATCCTGCAGAGAATAAAGCCTGAGACCATTCGGTTTTGCACCATTCACACAGAACAAATTTACATGCAGTTTCAACTGACAAACATTTTATAAATACCCCCCATAATGTCAGGCGATGTACACTTTTTTCTTTTTCCACTTGTCCTGAATTCTATAGATTTTCCATATATAAAGGGGATTCTAGTAGCATCTTTGCTGAAAGACTGACCTCTGCCACACAAGACAAACAAGTAACAGATCCGCCATTCATGTAACCCGGAGGACTCCAAGCTTTTCACTACGAGGGCCACACAATATATTTCACAAATATTCACAGGAGGAAAGAAATCCGTTGTATAAATGAATGAATGAATAAAATTAAAATGAATGAATACATTTTACTGGAATCTTTTCTGTAATCAGCCGATATGGTTCACAACAAATGACAAATAACTAAAAATAGTTGATAACAAAGCCAAGTCCCAGTCCCCCCTCACCTCATTGTCCCCATCACAGTCCCCCTTACATCAGTGTCCCCCATCACATTCCCCCTTACATCAGTGTCCCCCATCACAGTCCCCCTTACATCAGTGTCCCCATCACAGCCCCCCTTACATCAGTGTCCCCCATCACAGCCCCCCTTACATCAGTGTCCCCCATCACAGTCCCCCTTACATCAGTGTCCCCATCACAGTCCCCTTTACATCAGTGTCTCCTATCACAGTCCCCCTTACATCAGTGTCCCCATCACAGTCCCCTTTACATCAGTGTCTCCTATCACAGTCCCCCTTACATCAGTGTCCCCATCACAGTCCCCTTTACATCAGTACTACATTCCCCCTGACACTACCCC
>BLSH010355438.1:187318-202374 GCA_018402905.1 Glandirana rugosa | reverse complement strand
TATTATTATTATTGCTATTATTGTTGCTATTATTAGCTTTATTATTATTATTATTATTATTAATAATAATAATAATAATATTATACAGGATTTATTGGGCAGTGCTTTATCTTGTAGGGGAGGACATTACAATTACAATACAGAAGGGATGGGAGGGCTTCTCTTATCTCTTATTCTCTTATTATTACTATTATAATTAATATTATTGTTATTATTATTATTATTATTATATAGACGAAAATGTTTCTCATTTTGGATGACGTTTTCATTGCTTTCTTTGTCTCTAACTGGTAGATTCTCCCTCTCTATTTGTCCTAGTGATACAAATGAATGCAGCTCTGTGTTTTTTTTTGGGGGGGGGGGGGTCAGCTTCTTGCAGGCCCTGTATAACAAAGCTCAAGCAGAGGGAACAGCGAAGCAGCACAGGGAGCCAATTATGTTTCTTGCAGTGCACACAGCCATGCAGATTGGAGGAGAGAGCGGAGTGACAGGGAGATGAGATCGTCGCTGAGCTTCTTCCCCCTTTACCTGTCCAATAACAGACAGGGGGCGGACAATATGGAGTTCAAAGGAAGTAAGTTGCTGATGCTGGCCACAGACTGAGGACATCTTGTGGTGGGAAAGAAGTACTGCAGGGGAGAGCTCTTGACTGGTAGGTAATATTGCAACAAAAGCTACTATTTTTATTTTTATCTGCGCTTTTGTTTCAATTTGCCTTCACCCTGCAGCCAGCCATGAATTTACCTAAACCTGCAATTAAAAGAAAATAAAAGTTCAATTTGTCTTCAATCGATATTTACAGTGACTGGGCTATGCATTTTCATCTTTTTTTTTTCTCTTACCATGCCTAGCGATATTATATACCAGACCGATTGATTATTACTCATATTTTACTTTTGAAAAAGATTACATGTAACACTATAACATTTACCTTTCATGTTCATAATACGCGTGTTTTTCTTTTTATGTAACATTCAGCACCCACCCCATTGTGTCCTGAAGAAGCTTTGTCTTAAAGCGAAACGCGTCGACAGACCAGGATGGAGTCATGGTTGGGTCTACACCCACATAATCTGTGTTAATTGGTTACTAGGACCACATTAGATCCCATTTCTCCATTTTTTTTTATTGGTCATATGGGTGGTGCTCAGTCTGTTTGTTGTGAGGGTGCTTTTTATGTTATTTGTGTGTAATTGACCTTTTAATACCTTTTTGTAATAAAGTATATTCAATTTCAATTTGTTGTATCTCTATCCTTTGATGTGCCTACAAATTCCAGCGTTTTCATTGGGAGATCTCCTGATCTCTCAATCCTTAATATTTACTAAATTGGATGTTGGCATGGCGGGGGTCCTCCTTTCCTATCATTTTGTTATTTTTGGCTGGAGCTCTGCTGTTAAAAAAAAAAGATGTCCTTCCTGTTTCAGCCTGCAGCAAGGGGTGAGGAGGGGACCTGCAAATAAAAGTGAAACTGCATTGGAGAAAAGCCCTGTTAGGAGAAATCCGGCATCTTTTTTGGACTTTAGCGCCTATGCGTGCGCCTATGCGCGTCCGTGCGCACGAGTGCGGGTTCGTGCACGCGCACGCACCGGAAACGGCGCCAAACGCTTCCCTCTGCAGCTGTCAGCAAGTGCTACAGCGTCTGAGTACCTGTGAGCCCCAGCTCTGTTCCTGTGTTGCTACCTGCTTCTCTGATCCGAACCGGCTTGACCTGACCTGCTGATTATCTTCGTGCACCGACCCCGGCTATCCACGACCATCCGATTGTCTGACCACTCTGCACTTCTGCTGTCAGTCTGTTAGCAAACTTTGCTTGGACTCTCTTGCCTGACCCCTTGTACTGCACAGCCCGCCAGTTGCCGAGCCAGCCTGCACGACCACCCTTCTGATCTGCACGACCACCTGGAGCTTCACATCACCACCAGTGACCATGCAGCCCTCGTGCCATCCCGCACTCCGGGACTTCCTGTCTACTCTACCAGGGGTCCCTGAATCGGGTGCACAAGAGCGGTTGTTCCCTGCATCAGTCAGACTCCACCACCAGGATCGTGACAAGCCCCTTGCCCCTGGCAGACAGGGCTGTGCTATGTGGCGAGGCTGTGAAAAATGCAGGACTGGATGGACAAAGAGGCCTTAGCGATGACAGTAACAGAAGGTCGGACCCTAAAATTTGTACCTTGTACCGCACAGCCTGCCAGTTGCCGACCCTGTCTGCACGACCACCCTTCTGATCCGCACAACCACCTGGAGCTTCACATCACCACCAGTGACCATGCAGCCCTCATGCCATCCCGCACTCCTGGACTTCCTGTCTTCTCTACCAGGGGTCCCTGAATTGGGTGCGCAAGAGCGGTCACACTCCACCACCAGGATCGTGACAAGTCCCTTGCCCCTGGCAGACAGGGCTGTGCTATGTGGCGAGGCTGTGAAAAACGCAGGACTGGATGGACAAAGAGGCCTTAGCGATGACAGTAACGGAAGGTCGGACCTTTAAAATTTTGGTCTTGAAAATGAGAACAAGTATTATAAAACCTTTGCTGGATTTAATTCTGTCTGCAGCATCTGGTGGCGGATCGAAGGTAAGAACGGCGCCCCCCTCCTCCCCTCCCCCGGTCCCCTGAATAATAGATGTCACTGGTTGTCGCAGAGCGTCCCCCCTTATGACACTTCATGATGGAAGGCCCTTTAACCCCCCCCCCGACAGGCGAAATGATTTCTTCTAATTATCAGCAATATGTATCCATGAAAATCTCCCCGCATTTAACTTAACAAACTGATTAACGGTCTGGCAGTAAATTGCGCGCCCGACGTTTTAAGCGCTGACATTTTATGCCTTTTTGAACGCGAGGTTCAAAAATTTCATGACAGTTCGGCGCGCTGTGTGAAAAGGCCACGGCAATTAGTTTAAAGGGAAGGTGGGGGGAGGGGGAGGGGGGAGCTGCCAGGAGGTTCCGCTTTATAATGCCAATTATATGCCTGCATAATACATCATACAAAACCAGGCTTCCAGCCTTCGCTGGCCAATTACTCTCGGAAAATGCTTTACGGACGCAATTTTTCGCCCATTATCGGGCTTAAAACCAAAGCGGTGTGAAGTCTGAGGCTCTTGGATGAGCACTTAATGACCCCGAATTTGCGCTGTGGCCGCGGCGGGGCCCGGAGCAGAGAGTACAGAGGACTCTTCTGAAGAAGCGCACTTTACCTGCTCATTATAAAGATTACCGGTCATTGGGAATTACTAATAATGGTGCAGAGAAAGTTCTGCAAAGACTTCCCGAAAAACTCAGTTCTAATGGAAAAATCGCCCAACACCGCCAAATAGCACTTGGCGGGGTCACCGGATACGGCATCGGCACCGGCTCCCCGCAAGCCATGGTGTTTAAGGAGCAGCCCATCTTCGCTGCTTGGGTGACACCCCCAGTCCACAGACATCAGGCTTGTCCTGCCAGCAGCACCTGAAACCCCACAAACTGCCGGACAGAGCAGACAATGCTTAACTACCACAGCGTGGCTCTCCATTTCTGGGAGGGTGTCCCTGGATGTTCTCCCATGTGCGCACCTCCCGCACCTCCCACCTATCAGTGCCCGTCAGTGCAGCCTCATCAGTGACCATCAGTGTCTCCTCATCAGTGCCAATCAGTGTCTCCTTATCAGTGTCGACTCAACAGTGCCCTTCAGTGTCGCCTCATCACTGACCATCAATGTCGCCTCATCAGTGCCCATCAGTGTCGTCTCATTAGTGCCCATCAGTGTCACCTCATCAGTGCCCATCAGTGTCGCCTCATCAGTGCCGCCTCATCAGTACCCATCAGTGTCGCCTCATCAGTGCCCGTCAGTGTCGCCTCATCAGTGTCACATCATCAGTGCACATCAGTGTCGCCTCATCAGTGCACATCAATGTCGCCACATTAGTGCCCATCAATGTCACCTCATCAGTGCCCATCAATGTTGCCTCATCAGTGCCCATCAGTGTCGCCTCATCAGTGTCGACCTCATCAATGCCTATCAGTGTCACCTCATCAGTGCACATCAGTGTCGCCTCATCAGTGCCCATCATGCCGCCTCATCAGTGCAGCCTCATCAGTTCCCATCAGTGTCGCCCCATCAGTGTAGCCTCTTCAGTGCCCTTCAGTGTTGCCTCATCAGTGCCCATCAGTGTCACCTCATCAGTGCCCATCAGTGTCACCTCCTCAGTGCCCGTCAGTGTCGCCTCATCAGTGCCCATCAGTGTCCATCAGTCGTGCCTCATCAGTGTCACATCATCAGTGCACATCAGTGTCGCCTCATCAGTGCAGATCAATGTTGCCTCATTAGTGCCCATCAATGTCACCTCATCAGTGCCCATCAATGTCGCCTCATCAGTGCCCATCAGTGTCGCCTCATTAGTGCACATCAGTGTCGCCTCATCAGTGCCCATCATGCCACCTCATCAGTGCAGCCTCATCTGTGCCCATCAGTGTCACCTCATCACTGCCCACTGCCCATCAGTGTCACCTCATCAGTGCCCATCAGTGTCGCCTCATCAGTACCCATCAGTGTCGCCTTATCAGTGCCCATCAGTGTCCATCAGTGTTGCCTCATCAGTGTCACATCATCAGTGCACATCAGTGTCGCCTCATCAGTGCAGCCTCATCAGTGCACATCAATGTTGCCTCATTAGTGCTCATCAATGTCACCTCATCAGTGCCCATCAATGTCGCCTCATCAGTGCCCATCAGTGTCGCCTCATCAGTGCCCATCAGTGTTGCTTCATCAGTGCCCATCAGTGCCGCCTCATCAGTGTCGACCTCATCAATGCCTATCAGTGTCACCTCATCAGTGCACATCAGTGTCGCCTCATCAGTGCCCATCATGCCGCCTCATCAGTGCAGCCTGATCAGTGTCACCTCATCAGTGCCCACTGCCCATCAGTGTAGCCTCATCACTGCCCATCAGTGTCGCCTCAGTGCCCATCAGTGTCGCCTCATCAGTGCCCATCAGTGTCGCCTCATCAGTGCCCATCAGTGTCGCCTCATCAGTGCCACCTCATCAGTGCCCATCAGTGTCGCCTTATCAGTGCCCATCAAGGTCGTCTCATCAGTGCCCATCAGTGCCGCCTCATCAGTGTCACATCATCAGTGCACATCAGTGTCGCCTCATCAGTGTGCCTCAGTGACACCTCATCAGTGCCACCTCATCAGTGTCGATCAGTGCAGCCTCATCAGTGCCCATCAGTGTCGCCTCATCAGTGCCCATCAGGGTCCCCTCTTCAGTGCCCATCAGTGTTGCCTCATCGGTGTCACATCATCAGTGCACATCAGTGTCAGCTTATCAGTGCAGACTCATCAGTGCCCATCAATGAGCGAGAAAAATTACCTGTTTGCAAAATTTTATAACATACTATGAAAATTGTTTTTTTTTTTTCAAAATTTTCGGTCTTTTTTTGTTTGTTTAGAAAAAAATAAACCCCCAGTGGTGATTAAATGTCACCAAAAGAAATCTTTATTTGTGTGAAAAAAATGATAAAAATGTCATGGGTGCAGTGTCACATGACCGCGCAATTGTCATTCAAACTGTGACAGCGCTAAAAGCTGAAAATTGGCCAGTAGGCAAGTGGTTAAAATTCTTACCCCAGCACCTGCGGATTACATTCAATGCTGCTGGCTCCTGCTCTCTCAGCACTGCTTCCCTGAACTTCCAAGTCTTCACAGGAAGGAGTTAGTAGTGGACAGTGCAGTCTGTGGTCAATCTGTTAGCTTAGAGAAAGGAAGGGGGAAAGTGGGGAGGAGCAGGGGAGTATCTTGCCATCCTAGGCTTTGGGGGCTGTGTGTTTCTATTGATGCACACAGCATAGGGAGACAGAAGTCCAGTCCCTGCATGAAAGGGTGGCTCCAAAGGATGTACATCACAGTATTATTCTGGCGCAAAGATATGGGAAGACTATACACAAATAACCATCCCCTTCCCCTCAATGGGGGAAATCTTTTTATAAGTGAAACCTTGAAAATAAAAGTCCAAAATGCGACATTAGAAGTTCATCAAATTTCATACGAATCAATGCATGGGCAGGCAGCTCCTCCCGAGACAGAATCAGGTCTCGGAAAGCACAGAAAGGGAACACAAGGGGGCGCCAGCTAAGCACAGCACACACAAGTGTTTTATTGATGCTAACGTTAAAGTTTTAGGCATTAAATTTGGTCCCGGCGATTACGGCCTTGCAAATTGGGAAAGCGGGCTACAAGATGCCGATGCCAAGGTTGCCAGCTGGAAGGATTGGAAACTGAGGGTCCGACATGGTAAGCTCCCGGATTAAGGTGCCCGGTGCCCGAAAATGCTTTGGCAGTGGCGAGTGACAGCGGAGGAAATTAAGTCTCTTCCTAGGAAGGCCCTGGAGAGGAGAGCTGTTGAATCTGCGTTTAGCGAACCACTGGCCCTGAGAGATTGCCCAGGCCCTGTTATGAGAAAGGGTTTGTGTTTGATTGATCTGGAGAGAATCCCTTTAAAGTTTCGGGATTTGGCCTGGCGCCTGGCTATGGCA
Source organism: Glandirana rugosa (assembly GCA_018402905.1). Classification (NCBI taxonomy): domain Eukaryota; kingdom Metazoa; phylum Chordata; class Amphibia; order Anura; family Ranidae; genus Glandirana; species Glandirana rugosa. Next base: position 195,857 of record BLSH010355438.1, on the reverse strand, counting down.
GACTCTATGTGAAGGGCAACCTGAAGCATCGCTCTAGAGAGAGCCGCAGTTCCAGGGCTGCTGTTAGAAATACCTGACAGTGCCCACCCCCCAGCCAAAAGTGACTGAGGACATAGATTTATCAGTCCCTTTCTCTACAGCCTCAGCTGCACAGATGAATGAATAGGAAGCGCTCGGAGGCTTCCTGCTCATTCACAAACTGAAGCATAGTAAGCATAGTTTACTACGCTTCAATGAAGAATAGACACAGGAGTGATTTGTACTGATCGCTCACTGTGTTCCTTTAGGAAAAGAAGGGGCCAGTAAGCGACACCCCCTCTGTGGGCCCGCAGGAGAGGAGGGAAGATGGCAGCACTGCAGGGGAAAGGGGCACATGAGGGGCCGGACAGCAGATGAAAGGTGCGCCTGTGCTAGAACCAATCCCCCTGCAGTGCAGCCGGAGGGAGGGAGAGGAGGAGAAGCTGGCAGTGCTGCAGTGGGAGACGGAAGAGGAACGGTGTCTGCAATATGGCAGTATAGCCAAACCTCCTGCTCAGCAGGTGTCCGGGCCCCTCTTGTGAACTGATGGGCCCCAGGCCCAGTACAGGAGGGCTGGCTGTACCGCCTTATCAGCAGCCCTCCACGGTTCTGTGGTTGTCCAAGAATGGAGTGTGGTGGCATAAAAACTCACCCAAGCTCTACCGCTGCATTGGAAGAGGTATGAGCAGAGTGTCGGTGCTCTGGCTGTGGTGTTCACTACAAATTCATAACAAGTATGGTTGTTATGGATCTGGAGTGTGGTGGGGAGGAGGAGATGAAGGACCACTCTTGCTACAGTGCTCCTTTAATGTAGAAGTCTATAAGTGGGTGGGTGGGGCTCTGGATATCCCTTTCCTTTCCTGCTTGAGTTACGCGGAGTGGTCATACAGGGATTTTGAGACTCCCCAGGATTTTGATTTCGAGACACTTTTTCAAGTCAGTTTAGCAGTCTGTTGCTTCCCGTGGAACGCACGATGTCAGGTTTCCACTTGGAAGAAAGTCCTTCTTGCCGAGGTGGTGATGCATGACATTCAGTATGAGCTTGGGAAGATTTAAGAAAGACAGGTGGCGGCCGGGGGCCTGGACAAAGGCATGGGGGAATGTCAGATCCCTATAGCGGTCGTCTCTGGGTGTGCAGCTTTTCTTTCTGTCCTTCCACGTCTCCTAAATTTTGTTACGATCGGATTTTTGGAAAAAGGCTGCATGCATGGGTTAAATGTTTAATCGCTTCTTAGCCTGAGGGGGTGTTTAGGTGGAGGTAGGGTTGTGTTTTGCATAATTTGGTAGTTAGGTTTCTTTGTATATAGTTCTGTTTATGTTACTTTTGGCAAAAAGCTGCTTTCTTTTTGCTTATCTGCTGATGTAAGCCTGTTTGTGTTTATTTATATATATATATAAATATGTTTTTAACCACTTCAGCCCCGGAAGGATTTCCCCCTTTAGGACCAGAGCACTTTTTGCGATACGGCACTGCGTCGCTTTAACTGACAATTGCACGGTCGTGCGACGTTGTAACCAAACAGAATTTGCGTCCTTTTTTCCCCCACAAATAGAGCTTTCTTTTGGTGGTATTTGATCACCTCTGCGTCATTTCTGATCGCCGCTATAAACAAAAGAAGAGCGACCATTTTGCAAAAAAAACTATATTTTTTACTTTTTGCTACAATACAAATCCCATAAAAAAATATATAAAAAAAAATGTATTCATCGGTTTTGGACGATTTATATTCTTCCTCATATTTTTGGTAAAAAAAAAACGCAATTGGCTTGGTTTGTGCAAAAGTTGCGGCATTTACAAACCATGAGAATTCATTTCTGGCATTTTTACAATTTTTTTTTACAAATTTATTTATTTTTTTTTACTAGTAATGCGATTTTTATCGGGACTGCAATATTGCGGCGGACATGTCGGACATTTTTGACACTTTTTTTGGGACCAATGACATTTATACAGCGATCAGAAATTTAAATATCCACCGATTACTGTGTAAATGTCATTGGCAGGGAAGGGGTTAACCTGCAGGGGGCGATCTAGGGGTTAACTGTGTTCCCTGGGCGTGTTATAACTGTAAGGGGGCTGGGCTGGCAGGGGCACCAGAGATCTAACTGATCCCCAGTACAGGGATCAGTAGATCTCTGTTATGCCACCTGTCAGAATGGGGAACAGCCATGTTTACTTTGGCGGTTCCCTGTTCTTTGCCTCTGGCAGCTCATCGCGGCCCGCCGGCGGACATCGGGTCCACTTGAGCCGCGGGCACACTCCTCCAGTGTGTGGCGGGCACGAGAGCGACGCACTCTCGCCCCCTAGCGTCCGTGAATCGCCGCCTATTTATGGCGATTTGCGAGACAGCGCCACACTGCCGCAGTAAATATACTGCGCGTGGTAGGGAAGTGGTTAATCAGCCACAGAACCTGTGCAATTCATATGTGTCCTGGATTAAAAGGGATGGTATGGCAACCCTAATCAGTAGATCTCTGACATGCCGCCTGTCAGAATGGGGATACTTTGGCGGTTCCCCGTTCTGGCTCTGTCACAGGGCATCGTGAGTCGCCGGCGGACATCGAGCCCGCCCGACCCGCGGCCTCCGCTCAGGGAGCGTGCGGCGAGCCCCCCAGCTGCCGTGCACGAGAGTGACGACTATAAGCGGCGATTCGCGGGATAGAGCCACGCTGTCGCCGCTTATAGTCGTACGACCAGGGGCATAAGGATAGGGGTTGCAGTGGTTGCAACTGCCACTGGACTCCATAGCCAAGGGGGCCCGTGTGCCTCCCTTGTACACCTGGATAGGAGGGATGGCGGGGGCGGCATTTAGAGGAACCAATCTCCTCCATTTTCCTCCTAATGCAGGAGATTGGTTTCTCTATATGCTGCCCCAGTTTACTTGTCTTCTGCTGTTCCCAAGGTCCCTGTGTGCTTCCCTGGTCTCCCCCACAGAGCTGCTGTCTTCCCCTCCTCCTGTAGAAGATGAGTCATGATGGAGAGATGGGAACGGGTCGGTAAATTTGTCATTTACCAGCTCCTTCCTTTTCTGAATGGACACAGTCAGTGATTGGTACCAATTGGTTCATTCATAACTGAAGCATAGTAAACTTTTTACTATACTTCCATTTCTGAATGAATGGGAGGCTCATCACACAACTATTCGATGGGACCGTAATAAAGGGAGTAAAAGGCCCCGGGATCAGTGGGTAAAGGGAAGGGCCCTGAAGGTTCTAGTTGCGCCTCTGCGTACGGTGGTCGGCAAGTGGCTAATAACGAGCTACATGTTTGCAAGAAGCAAAAATTTAAATCATTACTGGCCGGATCATCAGATGAAAATAGAAGAAAGAAAGCCCAAAAAAAGTCAACGAATGCAGCCGTCACATCTGAGAATTGGTAAGCCGCAATATAATAAAGCTTTAAGAATCTGGATGTGGTCACCATACACGTGGCGTCTTCGCATGGCGTGGTGCAATAATGGTTGGATGTGAAGGGGGGGCCTCGTCTGAGAAATAATAGATTGAAGGAAATTGCCAAGACTCCAGCCCCCGGCACGTCGCTCTCCCGGTGATGAAGCCCCCATACCATGAAATAGGTTATCCTGGATTGAGATGGGTCCAGAGAGACCTCACAAGTCATTATGGAGGACCGGCAGATGATTACAGTTTACCGCCGTGACCTGAATGCGATGCGGCTCCCCTGGCGTTCCTTATTTCCAGATAAATGATACATTACCTTTCCCACGTACACAAAACACATTGCCAGTCACATCCTATACACGGGAGAACACAGAAGGTAACGCGGAGAAGAACACAACAAACCTCAATCCCTCCGTGGTCACCCACAGCCAATGACGAACCAAAGTCAGCGAAGGGTTCCTGCAGATAAAGAGGTCTCCTTCCCTCCCGGGAGGGGGGAGATGGAGGGAGGAGGACTAACAAACAAGACGCACTTGGCCTAGTGAAGGAGAACATCTCACAGCTTCTTCCCATGTCAGAACATAAAGCAGATTCCGGAATTCCTGGAAGAGATCCGCTCTACTTTATACTTCGCTTCACACAACCGGGAACGTGAAGGAAATAAGCAAACATAGCGCAACCCATACAGCAACAATGCAATGAAAGCGATAAAAAGCCTGCCGTCCAAGTATTGCAAAAAGCAGGGAAAATTAGGTCAGGGGGACTTTAAATGAGTGCCAATCACTGATAAAGTAAAGACCGTAAAAACTATTTATTGATCTGTTGATAAGCATGTCACATAACAATACATATGTAAACTTGATCATGATTAACCACTTCAGCCCCGGAAGGATTTCCAGCTTTAGGACCGGAGCCCTTTTTGCGATTCGGCGCTGCGTCGCTTTAACTGACAATTGCGCGGTCGTGCGACGTTGTACCCAAACGAAATTTGCGTCCTTTTTTTCCCACAAATAGAGCTTTCTTTTGGTGGTATTTGATCACCTCTGCGTCATTTCTGATCGCCGCTATAAACAAAAGAAGAGCGACAATTTTGCAAAAAAACCCAAATTTCTTACTTTTTCCTAAAATACAAATCCAAAAAAAAAAAAAAAACATTTTTTTTCACCGTTTTTGGCCGATTTATATTCTTCCTCATATTTGCGATAAAAAAAAATTGCAATCGGCGTTTATTGATTGGTTTGCGCAAAAGTGGTCGAGTTTACGGATGATGAGAATTCATTTTTGGGGTTTTTAATTTTTTTAAATTTTTTACTAAAAATGGCGGCGATCTGCGATTTTTTGCGGTACTGCGATATTTCAGCGGACATGTCGGACCATTTTGACACTTTTTTGGGACCATTGGCATTTATACAGCGATCAGTTCTATAAAAATGCACTGATTACTGTGTAAATGCCATTGGCAGTGAAGGGGTTAACCTGCAGGGGGCGCTCTAAGGGTTAACTGTGTTCCCTGGGCGTGTTCTAACTGTATGGGGGACTGCCTAGCTGGGGAAGGGAAGTGGTCACAGCCTTCACGTAAAGGAAGGCTGTGATCACAGCCCTTCCCCCTCACACAGAGCGGAGGTCCGTGTTTACTTACACGGACCTCCGCTCACTCGCTCCGGGGGGGGCCATCGCGGGTAGTCGGTGGCAATCGAAGCTGCCGCACCCGCTCCCTGGCCCCCCCTGGACACAGTGAGCGCGCGGGCGCACCTCCGGCGGCGCGCGCGCGCTCACTAAACTCGTTCCCGCAGCCGCCGTCGTATGACGGCGATTTGCGGGAACGAGCCACTTTGCCGCCGTCAGATGCCGATCGGCGGTCGGCAAGTGGTTAATGTACACATACAGCATAATTATACAGCATGGACCCATATACATGGACATACAGATGACATGACCCAAAGAAACAGTCCAATGATCAATGGTACTAGAGTAATATGCCACAATAGGATGTGTATCAAATGTTCTTCAAATATAATGCAAATGTGGTAATGGTCAAAATTGCATCCCACAGCTCGACGCGTTTCGTGGCTGAGGCCACTCATCAGGAGCGGATGCTCTGATGTATCTATAAAAAAGGGAGTATCAAAAAATCTAAATAGTATAGCTCCGGAGGAGCAGAGGTAGACATAAGTTGATTGTAAAGGGAAAGGATTGCCCGATCCCAAACCACTTACATGGCGTATAGATACAAAGGACACGTTTATTTTGGGATGGAGACCAATCACTTGTGGAGCCGTAGACCACATCAATTTTCTTTGCCGTCCAAGTATTGGCGATTCAGCTACACAAACTTGTTTGGCCTAAATCTCTTACAAACGGAGGAATGGGCAGAGGGGGTGCTAGCGGGGGCATTTGCCCCCATGTTAAGGTGACCAGGTTTTTAAAATGAAACCCGGGGACATATTTATTCTTTATTGGCAAATTGTAAATTTTTATTGGCAAATTGGCAAACTATTTTATAAGCATATTCTCCTCAAATGATATATGCAGGGTATGTGGTGTGTGTTTATGGAATGATTGTATGATATATATTCGTTATTTCTCACATTTCGTCCATGAGATAAATTTGGGATATGATTACCAAATGTTAAGAAGATAAGATAGAGAAAAAAACTTGGAGGGAGGCAGAGGCGGCTCTCTAATTAGGCAAATTAGGCAGCCGCCTAAGGCCTCACGCTCACAGGGGCCTCGTAACCGCCTAATTTGACACTGACACCAGCAGCACCGAGATAGACAGTGCGGACACCGGCACTTTAAAGCGGAGTTCTAAGCTGTTTTGTGTTTATTAAAAGTCAGCAGCTACAAAAAGTGTAGCTGCTGACTTTTAATAAACAGTAACTTACCTGTCTCCCGGTCCAGCGAGGGCTGCTCCCGAAGCCTCGCTCGTCTCCCCGCTCCTCCCGACAGCCCCGCCATTCCTAGTGCTGGGCTTCACGGCCGGGCACCCACTGCGCATGCGCGAGTCGCGCTGCGCATCCCTAGTGGCCAGGCAATCTTCTGGGACCTGTGACGTGTCCCAGAAGATTGCCAGGAGGGAGGGGCCGCCTAGGAGGAGAGGAGGAGTCGCCTAGGCGGCCCCGAGGTGGAAGGTGGAAGAGCGACAGGAAGTCCCTCTGAAACCTGGGGACACCCCCCCCCCAAAAAAATGACATGCCAAATGTGGCATGTAAGGGGGTGAGGAGTGCTTAAAGCGGAAGTTCCACTTTTGGGTGGAACTCCGCTTTAAAGCTCTTAATTATATGCAATTTATAAAGTTAATTTTTTTATCGCTTGAATTATTTTTCCCATTATGGGCGTGAGTGGGGGCCTCCTGTCTAGGATTTGCCTAAGGCCTCGCCAAGCCTAGAGCCGCCTCTGGAGGGAGGGATGGGGCGGCAAAATCCAATCCTTATCCGGGGACAGATTTGGTCTGGGGACAGTGTCCTCAGTCCGGGGACTGTCCCTAGAAACCGGGGACGCCTGGTCACCCTACCCCATGTGCCAGAACTGATACACTATATTACCAAAAGTATTGGGACACCTGCATTTACACTCACATGAAATTTTAATGGCATCCCAGTCTAATGCGACGGTCGTACAACAACTTGTTGTACAAAAATCCGCCCGTTAATACGCGCGATTACAACAGCCGACACTCGACAATCGTACAACAGAAGTTGGCTGAGCAAACTAGAAAACTTTTGTTGGCCAACAAGGCGGCGTACGACTGTTGGCTCGTGTGTACAGAAGTTGGCCCAACAAAAGTTGGAAGTGCAAACACGCATGCTCGGAATTCAGGAAGTGTTCGGCTGTGTAACCTGCGTTCCTAATTCACAAATCACATTCACCCGAACTTCCTCTTCATACGCTCGGAACACGTCACTGCGTTCAGCTTTGTTGAACGATTACTTGACTCATGTCAGTACGCTAGACCAACCGCCAACAGATTGTTGAACGTGCGGTCGTACAACAGTCGCATCGTGTGTGTGAGGCATTAGTCCGTAGGGTTCAATATTGAGTTGGCCCTCCCTTTGCAGCTATGTCAGCTTCAACTCTTCTGGGAAGGCCGTCCACAAGGTTTAGGAGTGTCTATGGGAATGTCTGACCGTTCTTCCAGAGGTCAGGCTCTGATGTTGGATGAGAAGGCCTGGCCTGCAGTCTCCACTCTAATTCATCCCAAAGGTGTTCTATGGGGTTGAGGTCAGGACTCTGTGCGGGCCAGTCAAGTTCCTCCACCCCGAACTCGCTCATCCATGTCTTTATGGACCTTGCTTTGTGCAGTGGTGGGCAGTCATGTTGGAACTGGAAGGGGTCATCCCCAAACTCTTCCCACAAAGTAGGGAGTATGAAATTGTCCAACATGTCTTGGTATGCCGACGCCTTAAAGTGGTTGTATACCCAGGAAAAAAAAAAAAATCTGCAAGACAATAGCATAATGAGCTAGTATGCACCACATACTAGCTCATTATGAAATGCTCACCTTGGAACGAAGATCCAACCGGGCTGCTCGGTCCCCTCTGAGGGAGCGGACATATTCGATCAGATCTTGCTCCCGGGTACGCGGCTCCAGCGCTGTGACTGGCCGGAGCCATGAGACATCACTCCCGCGCATGCATGCGGGAGCCCGTCTTTCCGGCAGGGTCCGGCGCTATGCACCACGCTTTCGCCGGGACATCACGGCGCAGGGGAAATATATAATTTTACCTACAGGTAAGCCTTATTATAGGGCTTATTTTAGGCTCACCTGTAGGTAAAAATCCCTCTAAAGGGTAGAGAACCACTTCACTGGAACTAAGGGGCCAAGCCCAACCCCAGAAAAACAACCATAACCCCCCCTCCACCAAATGACTTGGGGCTTGGCTTAGTGGAAGAAAATTATGCCAAGGCCCAGAGGGGGGGAGGGATACCTTTTTTTTGCGGGCAATTACCGGTGTTGGCACTTCAACCATCATGGCACACCTGGAACTAAGGGGCCAAGCCCAACCCCTGAAAGACAACCCCGCACCATTATCCTCCCTCCACCAAATGATTTGAAGATTGACTCCGTGGAAGAAAATTATGCAAAGGCCTGAGGGGGGGGGGGGGGGGCCTTTCTGCCCTC
>BLSH010355438.1:167589-187308 GCA_018402905.1 Glandirana rugosa | reverse complement strand
GAATACTTTTTTTTGCGAGCAATTTTCCGGGACAATGGCTAGTGTTAGTGCTTCAACCTTCACAGCACCACTGGAACTAAGGGGCCAAGCCCAACCCCTGAAAGACAACCCCACACCATTATCTCCCCTCCACCAGTGCACAAAGCAAGGTCCATAAAGACATGGATGAGCGTGTTTGGGGTGGAGGGACTTGACTGGCCTGCACAGAGTCCTGACCCCAAACCCATGGAACACCTTTGGGAGAATGAGAGCCAGGCCTTCTCGTCCAACATTAGTCCCTGACCTGACAAGTACGCTTCTGGAAGAATGGTCAAGCATTCCCATAGACCAGGGGTAGGCAACCTCGGCGCTCCAGCTGTGGTGAAACTACAAATCCCATCATGCATCTGCCTTTAGGAGTCACGCCTGTGATTGTCAGGGTCTTGCAATGTCTCATGGGACTTGTAGTTTCACCACTGCTGGAGGGCCGAGGTTGCCTACCCCTGCCATAGACACTCCTAAACCTTGTGGACTGCCTTCTCAGGAGAGGTGAAGCTGTTATAGCTGCAAAGGGTGGGCCAACTCAATATTGAACCCTACGGACTGAGACTGGCAGGGCTGGCCCAAGACATTGTGCTGCCTGGGTCCAAGAATGCAATGCTGACCCCCCCCCCCCCAAAAAAATCATACCCACCAAAATGCCCTCACATCCATTATCTTATATCATGATAATTAAAACTAAAATTAAATTTATCATGTAGTCAGATTTACATGCAACAGCGCCTTGTCTATATGCAAAATGATATGACAAACCGTTATGTTCAATTCCAAGTGGCGGGTTAGGATAGTAAATGGACAGGCTAGGGTGGTATAGAGGCAGACTGGTGTAGTATATAGACAGGCTAGGGCAGTATAGGGGCAGGCTGGGGTAGTATATAGACAGGCTAGGGTAGTATATGGACAGGCTAGGGCAGTATAGGGGCAGACTGGTGTAGTATATAGACAGGCTAGGACAGTATAAGGGCAGGCTGGGGTAGTATACAGACAGGCTGGGGTAGTATATGGACAGGCTAGGGTAGTATATGGACAGGCTAGGGTAGTATATAGACAGGCTAGGGTAGTATATAGATAGCCTAGGGTGATATATGGACAGGCTAGGGCAGTATAGGGGCAGGCTGGGGTAGTATATGGACAGGCTAGGGTGGTATAGAGGCAGGCTATGGTAATATATGGACAGGCTAGGGCAGTATAGGGGCAGACTGGTGTAGTATATAGACAGACTAGGGCAGTATAGGGGCAGACTGGATTAGTATATAGACAGGCTAGGGCAGTATAGGGGCAGGCTGGGGTAGTATATGGACAGGCTAGGGTAGTATATGGACAGGCTAGGGTAGTATATGGACAGGCTAGGGTAGTATATAGACAGGCTAGGGTAGTATATAGATAGCCTAGGGTAGTATATAGACAGGCTAGGTCAGTATAGGGGCAGGCTAGGGTAATATAGGGACAGGCTAGGGTAGTATAAGGGCAGGCGGATTGGCCCAGGGGGCAGTTGTCATTATGACTCACAAAAATGGTGGAAAAATACCTTGGTTGTCAATTTTCTGGGTAAAAAGAAGAGGAGGAGAGGTGGCTGTGGTTCAATTTGCTGCCCCTCTCAAAGTGCTGCCTGGGTCCAATGGACCCACTGGGACCCATGGTAGGGCCGGCCCTACCATGACTGGGATGCCATTAAAGTTCATGTGTGTGTAAAGCCAGGTGTCCCAATACTTTTGATAACATAGTGTATGCACAAAAACTGTCCCTTTAAGCTGCAAAATACTTCTAAATGCTTTAAAGGTTAATAAGCATGAGCAATCCCCTTCAAAATCCAGACTTGAACTCCGGGTCGTTTTATCTGCATTAAGGAACCTTTCCATAATTAGCTTACTCCAGGCTCAGAGAGAAGATAAGAGGACCTATTGTGAGCAGGCAGTCTGGAAATATAAGGGCAGAGCAGAATGGCGGGGCCCTCCGACCTCCTGGGCCTGTGGAGAGGCTCCCCCTGCACCCCCATGAAGATACATCCTAGAGAACCTCAGCACTTCGGGCCGAGATAATGCAAATCGCACGGCTTTTCAGCAGACAGAAACATTTTATCATAAAACTCCTATAAAGCGAGTCCTTGCTTTGACCGCGGAGCAGAACTGTCTTATCAGAAAACTGCGACGCTTCCTATTAGCATAAGGGGAGCGCGGCAAGGTTACACGCTCTGCTGATTCAGCGGCACAATCTGCCGCTCGCAGACCCGTCAGGAAGGGGATTATTGGCAGCGACGCACAATGCGATAGCGACTTACAGGCACTTCGGAGTGTCAGCGACCTCTCCTCTGCCAGCACCGCGCTGACACCTGACAGCCTTCGCGTCTTATCGCCGCACTTTATATCCAACAACAACACGCACCGCCGCCGCCCGCTAATGCCTTTCAAATTAACAGATGCCGCTTTTATTTATTTTTTTGTAGGCAGAGACTTTCCGATGCAAACTGCAGAGTGGAAATGGCCAGGGGGGAATGTAAAACGCACGGAACTACCATTACATTTCATGGGCTGGAAAGGCAAAATGATGACAGTGGAAGGCGAACTGCGCAAATCTGCAGCTTTCATTAAAATAATCCTTGGTGATCCTGCCATGGGGGGGTCCTTATACAAGACCTTCCTGTAACAGGGTGACAACACACTGCCTGTCTCCCAAATGTGCTTCTGCCAGTGGCAGCTGGTGAGGTTTTAGGATGGGCGGGCACCAGACCCCGTCCTTCCCTTTTGATCCCTCCCACTTCTCACAAGCCCCACCTCTTTTAGAATCCACCCACTTCGTCCCCTGTATTCCACCTATAGTGTCAGGAGAATACAGCTCAGCGTCACAGGACAGAGTATACAGCCCCAGAATCACAGGACAGAGTATACAGCTCAGCATTACAGATCAGGGTATACAGCTCAGCATTACAGATCAGGGTATACAGCTCAGCATTACAGATCAGGGTATACAGCTCAGCATGACACAGGTCAGGGTATATAGCTCAGCATGACACAGATCAGGGTATCTAGTTCAGCAGGACACAGATCAGGGTATACAGCTCAGCATGACACAGGTCAGGGTATATAGCTCAGCATGACAAAGATCAGGGTATATTGCTCAGCATGACACAGATCAGGGTATACAGCTCTGCATGACACAGATCAGGGTATATAGCTCAGCATGACACAGATCAGGGTATATTGCTCAGCATGACACAGATCAGGGTATACAGCTCAGCATGACACAGATCAGGGTATCTAGTTCAGCTTGACACAGATCAGGGTATATAGCTCAGCATGACACAGATCAGGGTATCTAGTTCAGCATGACACAGATCAGGGTATATAGCTCAGCATGACACAAATCAGGGTATACAGCTCAGCATAACACAGATCAGGGTATCTAGTTCAGCATGACACAGATCAGGGTATATAGCTCAGCATTACACAGATCAGGTATACAGCTCAGCATAACACAGATCAGGGTATACAGCTCAGCATAACACAGATCAGGGTATACAGCTCAGCATAACACAGATCAGGGTATCTAGTTCAGCATGACACAGATCAGGGTATATAGCTCAGCATTACACAGATCAGGTATACAGCTCAGCCCCACAGATCATGATATACCGCTCAGCATGACAAAGATCAGGGTATATAGCTCAGCATGACAAACATCAGGGTATAGCTTAGCATGACACAGATCAGGGTATACAGCTCAGTATGACAAAGATCAGGGTATACCGCTCAGCATGACAAAGATCAGGGTATATAGCTCAGCATGACACAGATCAGGGTATACAGCTCTGCATGACACAGATCAGGTTATATAGCTCAGCATGACACAGATCAGGGTATATAGCTCAGCATGACACAGATCAGGGTATATAGCTCAGCATAACACAGATCAGGGTATATAGCTCAGCATGACACAGATCAGGGTATATAGCTCAGCATAACACAGATCAGGGTATATAGCCCAGCATGACAGATCAGGGTATATAGCTCAGCATGACACAGATCAGGGTGTACAGCTCAGCATGGCACAGATCAGGGTATATATTTCAGCATGACAAAGATCAGGGTATATAGCTCAGCATGACACAGGTCAGGGTAAATAGCTCAGCATGTCACAGAACAGGGTATATAGCTCAGAATGATATAGATCAGGGTATACAACTCCACATGACACAGATCAGGCTATACAGCTCAGCATGACACAGATCAGGGTATACAGCTCAGCATGACACAGATCAGGGTATATAGCCCAGCATGGCACTGATCAGGGTATATATCCCAGCATGGCACAGAGCAGGGTATACGGCTCAGCATGGCACAGATCAGGGTGTACAGCTCAGCATGACACAGATCAGGGTATACAGCTCTGCATGACACAGATCAGGTTATATAGCTCAACATGACACAGATCAGGGTATATAGCTCAGCATGACACAGATCAGGGTATATAGCTCAGCATGACACAGATCAGGGTATATAGCTCAGCATGAGACAGATCAGGGTGTATAGCTCAGCATGACACAGATCAGGGTATATAGCTCAGCATGACAAAGATCAGGTATATAGCTCAGCATGATACAGATCGGGCTATATAGCTCAGCATGTCACAGATCAGAGTATATAGCTCAGCATGACACAGATCAGGGTATACAGCTCCACATGAGACAGATCGGGGTATATAGCTCAGCATGACACAGATCAGGGTATACAGCTCAGCATGACACAGATCAGGGTATACAGCTCAGCCTCACAGATCAGGGTATATAGCCCAGCATAGCACAGGTCAGGGTATACAGCTCAGCATGGCACAGATCAGGGTGTACAGCTCAGCATGACACAGATCAGAGTATATAGCTCAGCATGACAGAGATCAGGGTATATAGCTCAGCATGACAAAGATCAGGGTATATAGCTCAGCATGACAAAGATCAGGGTATATAGCTCAGCATGACACAGATCAGGGTATATAACTCAGCATGACACAGATTGGGGTATACAGCTACACATAACACAGATTGGGGTATACAGCTCCACATAACACAGATCAGGGTATATAGCTCAGCATGACACAGATCAGGTTATACAGCTTAGCCTCACAGATCAGGGTATACAGCTCAGCATGACACAGATCAGGGTATATAGCTCAGCATTACAGATCAGGGTATATAGCTCAGCATTACAGATCAGGGTATATAGCTCAGCATGACAAAGATCAGGGTATATAGCTCAGCATGACACAGATCAGGGTATATAGCTCAGCATGACAGAGATCAGGGTATATAGCTCAGCATGACAAAGATCAGGGTATATAGCTCAGCATGACAAAGATCAGGGTATATAGCTCAGCATGACACAGATCAGGGTATATAACTCAGCATGACACAGATCAGGGTATATAGCTCAGCATGACAGAAATCAGGGTATGTAGCCCAGCATGGCACAGATCAGGGTATACAGTTCATCATGGCACAGATCAGGGTGTACAGCTCAGCCTCACAGATCAGGGTATATAGCTCAGCCTCACAGATCAGGGTATATAGCACACCATGACACCGATCAGGGTATATAGCGCATAGGGAACCATTGATTTTGAATAGAGGCAGAGAAACGCCTGAGGAGTTTTAACGCAATGTATACAATGTTAAGCCACGTTTTTGAGCGATTTGTCGGCTCAGCATCAAAACAGCTCTAGCGCTGCAGCTTCCGAATGCACTGGTTGTGGATTTTTTTTTTTACAGTGTAAAAACGCCTATGCCACTTACAGCTCAAAAACGTCACTGTGTGTATGAGGCCATTGAATAACATGGAGAGGCGTTTTTAAATTGTAAAAACAGCTCAAAAACGCGGTCGTAAAAACGCCCGTGTATATGAAGCCTAATTAAAGTAACCACTTGTTACACCCAAGGTATGCAGAATACCATCTCTGAATGCACAACACATGCAACCTTGAAGCAGATAGGCTACAGCAGCAGAAGACCACTCCGGGAGCCACTCCTGTCAGCTAAGAAATGGAAACTGAGGCTACAATTGGCACAGGCTCACCAAAATTGCACAATAGAAGAAAAACGTTGCCTGGTCTGATGAGTCTGGATTTCAGCTGGGACATTCAAGTGGTATCACCGGTTCAGGCTGGTGGTGTAATGGTGTGGGGGGTGGGCACACTTTGGGCCCCTTAGTACCAATTGAGCATCGTTCAAACGCCACACCTGAGTATTGTTGCTGACCATGTCCATCCCTTTATGACTACAGTGCCCCCATCTTCTGATGGCTCCTTCCAGCAGGATAATGCACCATGTCACAAAGCTCCAACCATCTCACCACTGGACAATGAGGTCCCTGCACTCCAATGGCCTCCACACTCCCCACATCTCATCCAATCATCTCACCACTGGACAATGAGGTCCCTGTACTCCAATGGCCTCCACACTCCCCACATCTCATCCAATCATCTCACCACTGGACAATGAGGTCACTGCACTCCAATGGCCTCCACACTCACTGCATCTCATCCAATCATCTCACCACTGGACAATGAGGTCACAGCACTCCAATGGCCTCCACACTCCCCACATCTCATCCAATCATCTCACCACTGGACAATGAGGTCCCTGTACTCCAGTGGCCTCCACACTCACCACATCTCATCCAATCATCTCACCACTGGACAATGAGGTCCCTGTTCTCCAGTGGCCTTCACACTCCCCACATCTCATCCAATCATCTCACCACTGGACAATGAGGTCACTGCACTCCAATGGTCTCCACACTCACCACATCTCATCCAATCATCTCACCACTGGACAATGAGGTCCCTGTACTCCAGTGCCCTCCACACTCCCCACATCTCATCCAATCATCTCACCACTGGACAATGAGGTCCCTGTACTCCAGTGCCCTCCACACTCACCACATCTCAATGAGACTCGGCTGATCACAGCATGTCCCACCCCCTTACCACGTGATCAGCTGTCAGCCAATGACAGCTGATCACGTGATGTAAACAAGAGCTCGCTGTCATTGACGATCACCGGCTACAGAGAGAGGGACATTGGTCCCGCAAATGGAAAGGCACTGCTCCTATGCAGTGCCCTCCAGTGCCACCTACATGTGCACATCAGTGCAGCCTACCAGTGCCCACAAGTGCCACCTATCAGTGCCCACCAGTCCCACCTACTAATGTCCATTAGTGCTGCCAACCAGTAGCCATCAGTGTCTCATCATCAGTGCCACCTATCAGTGCTGCCGATCAGTGTCACCTACCAGTGCCCACCAGTGCCACCTATCAATGTCCATCAGTGTTGTCAACCAGTGGCCATCAGTGTCTCATCATCAGTGCCAGTTATCAGTGCTGCCAATCAGTGTTACCTACCAGTGCCTACCAGTGCAACCCATCAGGGCCGCTTATCAGTGCCACCCACCTGTGCCACCTACCACTCCCCCTCAGTGCTGCCTTATCAGGGCCCATCAGTACTGCCTTATCAGTGCCCATCAGTGCAGCCTATCAGTGCCAATCAGTGCCCATCAGTGCTGCCTCATTAGCGCACATCAATAAAGTAGAAAAATTATCAGTTTTCAAAATTTTATAACAAAGTATGAAACTGTTTGGTTTTTTTTTAATCTCGGTCTTTTTTTGTTTTTTTTTAGCAAAAAATAAAAAAGCCAGCAGTGATTAAATACCACCAAAAGAAATCTCTATTTGTGTGAAAAAATGATAAAAATGTAAATTGGGTACAGCGTAGCGTGACAGTGCGACTTCGCTAAAAACTGAAAATTGGCCTGGGCAGGAGGGGGGTTTAAGTGCCCGGTAAGCAATCGGCTAAACAAGCGACACTCTTCAGCCCGGGTTCACACTGAGTGCGGGAATGAAGCTGAAGTCGCACCATTTCATTCCCGCATGTCGGTCCCGATATCATTGGTGGTTTGCGGGTTTCTGCACAGATGCCTATGGAAATCGCAAAAACAACTACTTTTTGAAATCGGTCGCAGCCATCAGGACGGTGCCATTGCCGGCAATTGCCGCCGATTTGGCATGCCAAATCGCGTCAATGTGAACCAGGGCTCCAGCTTATAATAAAAACGTGCGGTGAAAAAAAATAAAATCAATCAAAAAGAAATCCGGTGTCCCAATGCAGATATAAATCGGTGCCTGTGAAATCCGAATTTCATGTCAATAACATTAATAATGAAAAAAGTCCATAAAACGTCCATCAGACTCCATTCTCAAATTGGTGAATAAAACGCACATCACGGTAACGGCAGCGATACTCAAATCCTCAAAGTGTAACAATTGGCCTCTTACCGGAAATCCGCGATCTCTAGGAGATCACAAAGAGCGTGGAATGAAGCAGAGACTCCTCGCAGGAGATGAATCCGATCACCAAAGCAGCCTTCAGAACAGCTGTGCTGGATCTCCATAGATCTTACAATGCGGCTGTTTAACCGGTTCCCGCCCGGCTCACGTACATTTTGCTGTGGCAGCATCCCGCGAATCGCCGTCTCTAAACGGCGGCTCGTGCATGCGCGGCTAGCGGGCGGGAGTGCGCCAACTGGCGGCACGCTCTCGTGCCCGCCGCACTCTGCAGGAGTGTGCCCGCGGCTCGGGCGCACCCGATGTCCGCCGATTGCTTACAATAGAAGAAAAACAGGGAAACGCCGCTGTAAACACGGCGGTTCCCCCGCTCTGTCAGGCGGCAAGGATGGGGCTCGGGCGCGTTCGCGAGTGCACGTGCCCGCCGGGAAGTGAACCCTGCAATGCGCCAATCACAGGCAGTGAGGCATTTTCCCGATGCGTGGCTGCAGCGATCGGGGAAATGTCTCGTTGCCTCTTAGCGCGGTGCAGGGTTCACTACCCGGCGGGCTCGGGCACGTGCACTTGCGAACACGCCCAAGCCCCATCCTTATCGGGCGGCATAACAGAGATCTACTGATCCCTGTCACTGGGATCAGTTAGATATCTGGTGCCCCTGGCAGCCCAGCCCCCTCACAGTTAGAACGCCTAGGGAACACAGTTAACCCCTAGAGCGCCCCCTGCAGTTTAACCCCTCCACTGCCAATGACATTTATATAGTAATCAGTGGATATTTAAATTTCTGATCGCTGTATAAATGTCATTGGTCCCAAAAAGTGTCAAAAATGTCCGACATGTCCGCCGCAATATCAAAGTCCCGATAAAAATCGCAGATCGCCACCATTACTAGTAAAAAAAAAAAAAGTAAAAATGCCAGAAATGAATTCTCATTGTAAGCGCAGCAACTTTTGCGCAAACCAATCAATAAATGCGATTTTTTTTTTAACCACAAATATAAGGAAGAATATAAATTGGCCAAAACCGATGAATACAATTTTTTTAATATATATATATTTTTGGATTTGTATTTTAGCAAAAAATAAAAAATATTGTTTTTTTTTTTTTTTTACAATTGTCGCTCTTTTCTTGTTTATAGCGGTGATCAGAAGTGACGCAGAGGGGATCGAATACCACCAAAAGAAAGCTCTGTTTGTGGGGAGAAAAGGACGCAAATTTTGTTTGGGTACAACGTCACACGACCGTGCAATTGTCAGTTAAAGCGACGCAGCGCCGAATCACAAATAGAGCTTTCTTTTGGCGGTATTTGATCCCCTCTGCGCCATTTCTGATCTGATTTTGCGGCGTCTGCAACGCCAAAACGTTACATCCTTGGAACGCGCTGGTCCCGCGGGTTCTGCTTTCAGCTCACTAAATCCCCGACGCCCTCTACAGCTCAAAAACCTAATGGCGTTTTTATGGGGCCATTGAATAACATGGAGAGCTGCCAAAAAACGTGGCGTCAGAAAACGTCCGTGTGCATGAGGCCTTATAGTCAGCAATAGTTAAGTTATTATTAGTTAGTCATTTTCGGGTTTTCGGACTTCCCAAATCATGAATTTACGAATTTTCAAATATTCTAATTTATGAATAATCTGAAAAATTTGTTAAACGGGCTTTCGTAAATTCGGATATTGCCGAATGAACGGATTTGTTGAAAATCGTTAAAAAAACGAATTCGGAACGCAACGAATTGCACTTGTCTACATGGAACCGTTATCTCCTTCTTCTCTATCGGCACAGTGGTGTAGTGGGCAACACTTTCGCCTGGCAGTAAAAAGGTCGCTGGTTCGAATCCCAACCACGACACTACCTGCCTGGAGTTTGCATGTTCTCCCTGTGCCTGCGTAGGTTTCCTCCGGGTACTCCGGTTTCCTCCCACACTCCAAAGACGTGCTGGTAGGTTAACTGGATCCTGATTGGCCCTAGTATGTGTATGAATGTGAGTTAGGGACCTCAGATTGTAAGATCCTTGAGGGTAGGGACTGATGTGAATGTACAATGTATATGTAAAGCGCTGCGTAAATTGACAGCACTCTATAAGTACCTGAAATAAATAAATAAAATAAATATAGGAAGAGATCAGTGCGGGATTCCTGTCTTCCATGCAGGTAGCACTGTATGACAATCTCTATGTATTAGGAAGTATTGGAGATAATCGCATCCCTGTGCTGTGCGCTTTATGAACCACTTAAGCCCCTTTCACTCTTATGCGACTTGGGACTGCAAAGTCGCATGACAAGTCGTTCCCCCCCCCCATTATTTCCAATGAGTACCGTTCATATCTGTGTGACTTTAACTACTTCAGCCCCGGAAGGATTTCCCACTTTAGGACCAGAGCACTTTTTGCGATTCGGCACTGCGTCGCTTTAACCGACAATTGCGCGGTCGTGCAACGTTGCACCCAAACGGAATTTGCGTCCTTTTTTTCCCACAAATAGAGCTTTCTTTTGGTGGTATTTGATCACCGCTGCGTCATTTCTGATCGCCGCTATAAACAAAAGAAGAGCGACAATTTTGCAAAAAAAAAAAACAAATTTCTTACTTTTTGCTAAAATACAAATCCAAAAAAAAAAATATAAAAAAAAAACATTTTTTTTTCAACGGTTTTGGCCGATTTATATTCTTCCTCATATTTGTGATAAAAAAAAAATCGCAATCGGCGTTTATTGATTGGTTTGCACAAAAGTTGCCACGTTTACGGATGATGAGAATTCATTTCTGGGGTTTTTATTTTTTTTTTACTAGTAATGGCGATGATCTGCGATTTTTAGCGGTACTGCGATATTGGGGCAGACATGTCGGACCATTTTGACACTTTTTTTGGGACCATTGGCATTTATACAGCGATCAGTGCTATAAAAATGCACTGATTACTGTGTAAATGCCATTGGCAGTGAAGGGGTTAACCTGGGGGGCGCTCTAAGGGTTAACTGTGTTCCCTGGGCGTCTTCTAACTGTATTGGTGCTTGACTGGCAGGGGAAGGGGAGTGATCACGGCTTCCATATGCAGGAAGCCTGTGATCACAGCCCTTCCCCCTCTCACAGAACGGAGATCCGTGTTTACATGCACGGACCTCCGTTCTTTCACTATGGGGGGGCATCGCGGGTAGCCGGCGGAGATCGAGTCCCCCCTACCCGCTCCCTAGCCCCCCCCCGGACACAGTGAGCGCGCCTATGGTGGCGTGCGTGCGCTCACAGTGCACGATCTCGCAGCCGCCGTCATATGACGGCGGTTTGCGATATCGAACCACCTTGTCGCCGTCAACCTGCAGTTGGCGGTCGGCAAGTGGTTAAGTCGTGCCGACTATAAAAGTAGTCCCTGCATTACTTTGGTCCAACTTTGATGCAACTTGGAGGTCCATAGGTTTCAATGATAAACCCTCAAAGTCACACGCAAATCGCACCTGAATAATATAGATGCGATTTCTGTACGATTTTGTAATATGTTTTCATTGTGCCAAAGTTGCAACAAAGTCCGACCAAAGTCGTACTGATCCAAAAATTGCGGTAAAATCGCGTCGCACAGTTTTGAAGGTTGCCTTAGCCTGCATTCACATAGGGGTGACCCGACCTCAGCACGACTTCGCTAGGCAATTTCAGCGCGTCTTCCAGCGTGACTTCAAGGACCTCAGGCGACTTTACAACACGACTTTTGCCAGGCGACTTTGCCTTGACCAATCAGAGGAGGGAGGGAGGGGGCTGCTAAAAATAAATTCTATTCTTTTAACTGTAAAGTCGCTTCCATGTAGATGGGGGATCCGACTTGGAGGCGACTTCTATTGAATCCTATGGGCACAAGTCAGATAGAAGTCGCCTAGAAGTAGTACAGGAACCTTTTCAGAAGTCGCCTTGAAGTCGGAGCGACTTCAGTCGTGTATATTAAGACGGCTCCCATTCATTTCAATGGGATTTCAAATGTCAAGCGACTTGGGGCGACTTGAGGCAACTCAAATCGGATCGCAAGTCGCCCCTGTGTGAACGGGCACTTAGGCTCCAGTCACACTAGTGCGTTTTTTGATGCATTTTGCAGTATGCAGGGATTTTTTTTTTTTTTAACATGGGTTCCTATGGAATGCGTTCACATCAATGCTTTTTTTGTGCCTCTGCATTTTTTTGGAAAGGTCCGGGGACTTTTTTTTCATGCAAAAAGCAGCGTTTTGCATGTAATAGACTTCAATGGGCATGCAAGAAAAATGCAAGTGCTGCGTTTTTACCACAATTTGCGCTTTAAATCTGCCTAGCAACAACATTTAAAAAAATATATAAATAAAAAAAAAAAAAAAAATCAAATATAAAAAAACGAAAAAAGCGGCAAAATTGCGTTAAAAAACACAAAAAGCAGTGAAAAAAAAAGCTGAAAAGCAAAATGCATTGATGTGAATCGAGTCTTAAGGACGGAGCCTCTTTTTGAGATTCGCGGTTTACAAATTAAAATTAGGGGTTTTTTTTGCTAGAAATTGACTTAAAATGCCAAAACATTATATATACATATTTTTTTTCTAACACCCTACAGAATAAAATGGCGGTCGTTGCAATACTTTTTGTCGCATTATGTTTGCGCAGTGGTCTTACAAGCGCTGCGCCTTACAATTGACATTTTTTGAGTTAAAAAATAAGACAACAGTAATGTTGGCCCAATTTTTTTCCATATTGTGAAAGATGATGTTACGCCGAGCAAATCGATACCCAACATGTCACGCTTCAAAATTGTGCCCGCTCGTGGAATGGCGACAAACTGCGGCACTTAAAAATCTCCATCGGCGACAATTAAAAATTCCTACAGGTTACCAATTTAGAGTGACAGAGGAATTCTAGCGCTAGAATTATTGCTCTCGCTCTAACGATCGCGGCGATACCTCACATGTGCGGTTTGAACACCGCTTTCATATGCAGGTGCGACTTAGGTATGCGTTTGCTTCTGCGTGTGAGCTCAGCGGGACGGGGCGCTTTAAATTTTTTTTTTATTTATTTCATTTTTTATTTTTACACCGTCCTTTAAAAAAAAAAAAAAATCACTTTTATACCTATTACAAGAAACATTCATTGTAATAGAAAAAAGCATGCCAAGACCTCTTAAATATGAGATCTGGGGGTCAAAAAAGACATCAAATCTCATATTTTCAGTAAAATGCAATAAAAAAAAAAAATTGTCATTTGAAAAAAAAAAAAAAATGTCTCCTTTAAGAGCATTGGGCAGAAGTGACGCTTCACGTCGCTTCCGCCCTTCAATGCTTTGAAGTCGAGTGGGCGGCATCTTCCCCTCACTTGGCTCACCGGCTTTGAGGAAAGCGGACCCGATCCTCTCCGCTGCTACCGGCGGGTCCGGTAAGTGCCGGAGACGACGGAAAAGCGGCGGAAGAGGGGGTGGGCCCCTCTCCCGCCCCCCATAAAAGTGATCTTGCGGCGAATCCGCCGCAGAGTCCACTTTTATCCGAAAGGGGACCGCCCGCCGTTTAAAAACAATACCGGTATTCAGCTGCAAAGTACCGCCGTATAATGACGGCGGGCGGTCAGGAAGTGGTTAATGAGATCACTTATATTAATTTATTAATAAAATGTATTTATTAATAATTTTATTTATTTATTTATTAATAAATTGATTTATTAAGCTCCATTCACACCAATGTGTTTTTTTCATGCGCTTTGCTTTTTGTAGAAATGCAGGACATGGGTTCCTATGGAACATTGATTCACTTCTTGTGCCTCTGCATTTTTGGAAAGGGTCGGGGACTTTTTTAACCCCTTCAATACCGGGCACTTCCACCCCCTTCCTGCCCAGGCCATTTTTTCAGCTTTTAGCGCTGTCGCACTTTGAATGATAATTGCGCGGTCATGCTGCACTGTAGCCATGTGACATTTTTATAATTTTCTTCACACAAATAGAGCTTTATTTTTGTGGTATTTAATCACTGCTGGGTTTTTTATTTTTTTTTACTAAAATAAAAAATAAAAAAGTCCGAAAAATTTGAAAAAAAAAAAGTTTTTGTCAGTAAATTTTGTAAATAAGTAATTAAGTAATTTTTTTCTCCTTCACTGATGTGTGATGAGGCGGCACTGATGGGCACTGATAGGCTGCAATGATGGGCACTGATGAAAAGTTTTTGTCAGTAAATTTTGTAAATAAGTAATTAAGTAATTTTTTTCTCCTTCACTGATGTGTGATGAGGCGGCACTGATGGGCACTGATAGGCTGCAATGATGGGCACTGATGAAAAGTTTTTGTCAGTAAATTTTGTAAATAAGTAATTAAGTAATTTTTTTCTCCTTCACTGATGTGTGATGAGGCGGCACTGATGGGCACTGATAGGCTGCAATGATGGGCACTGATGAGGTGGCACTTCTGGGCACTGATGAGGCAGCACTGATGACGAGACACTAATATGCGGCACTTATGGGCACTGATAGGTGGCACTGATGGGTGGCACTGGTGGGCACTGATAGGCAGCACTGGTGGGCATAGATAGGCAGCACAGATAGGTGGCACTGATGGGCATTGATGGGCATTGATGGACAGCACTGATAGGCAGCACTAATGGGCACTGATTGGTGGAACTTGTGGGCACTGACTGTTGGCACTGGTGGGCACTAATTGCTGGCACTGGGGTAAGGACTGATGGCTGGCTCTGGTGGCACTAATTATAATCAGGGCACTGATGATCAGTGCCCTGATTACATCCCTAGATGTCCCCTGTGAGGAGATGCCACTGATTGGCTCTCCTCGCCACACACTCTGTCAATGTGAGGCAAGGAGCGCCGATTACCAGCACTTCCTTCTTTACATGTGACTGGCTTTGATTGGTCACAGCCGATCACATGGTTAAAGAGCCACGGCCGCGGCTCCTTACACAGATCGGGGGTCGGGCCGGGTCCTGGCAACGCGGCACGACCGCGATTTCTGGGACAACGTCATCCCAGAACGAGAGCCGCACCGCCTCGCCGTCATGTGATGGTGGGCGGGCAGCAGGTGGTTAAAACAAAAACGCTGCTGTTTTTTTTTATGCTTTTTTTGGTTCAATGGAGACGCTGCAGGGAAGCATTTAGTGTGCTTTTAGCGCGTTTTTGATGAGTTTTGCATTATTTAATCTGCCCAACAAAAACTTGGCCAAATAAAAAAAAAAAAAGCATTAAAAAATGGAAAACGCATCAAAAATGCGCCAAAAACGTGTAAAAAAAAAATGCGTGTCTGATAAAGCAGAAAGCACTGCAGTAACGCTCAATAACAACATGCATAGAAGTGAATTGAGCTTTGGGTCCAGGCTGATACCATGGTAAAGTCTCACCGTAACCAGAAGAGTTCCTCCATCCCGGGGTTCCCTGCCTGCAGGTAGGTTGTTCCTCTGATGGCCACCTTCATGTCTTTGTTATCAGAATGCCCCTCTTCTTCCTCTTATCTTCTTCTTGTGTTCTATCTGCTGCACTGCACAGACCACCTGCAATTTACATCATTAGGTGAGTTTGAAGGGCATGAAAATATACAATAAAAAGCATTTTTATATCAGTTAAAAAATAGGTGCTGATCCTCCCAGAAACCTTGTCAGCTGAGGTGCTCTCTGCCTGAGGTGACTGTTATCAGTGATATTGTTCCCGGTTATCTCTGTGAGCCACAGAACCACCTCCCTGCCAGGTTATGGGGAAGGAGGGTGTACTGTAGTCTGCTTGTGGTGACTACAGGGACAGCGCTGCTGCTAGGCGAACTAGGCAGCTGCCTAGGGCGCACTGCTGCCTAGGGGGCACAGCCACGGCCGTTGACTTCCCCATTGGCCTGTCCGGGTAACACGAGGGGCCCTACACAGGGCTGGGGCGCTGACTGACTCTCCAGAGAAAGCAGCAGCCGTAGGAGGTCAGGACAGAGGAGGTCAGCAGCAGCTCAGCCTGTGAGCAGGGCCACAGCGGAGGAGGCGGGCACGAGGACAGCGGAGGAGGTGGGCAGGAGGACTGTTAGGGAGGTGGAGGAGGCAGACACGAGGACAGCGGAGGAGGCGGACACGAGGACAGCAGAGGAGGCGGGCAGGAGGACTGCCAGGGAGGTGGAGGAGGCGGGCACGAGGATCCACCTTAACAAATTCTCATATTCAGACCCAAACCAAAATACTGAACATACAATGGAAATATTAATAAGAATTATCTGAATTAAGAAGAACGTTTATTAGTAATCTAAGGACACGGTATGTAAAATGTAGCGCCCCCATAGGTGTGTTTTCTAGCAGGGTTTTTGGCTAGGGGAGGTACATTTAGTCAGGCCTGACTGTAATGTGCAGGCCTGGATGTTTTGATCTGAGCTGGGAGGAGAGGTTCAGGGGTGGACACGTCTTTCTAGAAACCTGGAGAAGGTTTCTGGTCAGAGAGCTGGGAGATAGGTGGAGCCATCTTGTGTGTTCTAAGGAGCCCTGACCAATCCCCAAGCAGGATTGGCAGGGGGGCAGGCCTCCTTAAATACTCTGAGTCAGCCCAATCTGGGAGGAGTAGTGTTGGGTGGAAGTCTGGAGATGTAGCAGAGGCGCTGTGGTGGAGACCCCTACCCAGGAGGTCGCCCCCCCCCCCCAGTCTGCAGAGGGTGACCTTGGGGCCTGGGAGGTTCGGTTGCAGCCAGGGAGCCAGGAGAACAGCGGAGGTGCTACAGGAGGAGTGAGAGACTTTAAAGTATCCACCGGTGAGGTGAGTGACGGTCCCCGGGACTGGAAGAGAAAGTGCTGGAGCGGGCTGGGAGAGGAATGGTGGACAGTCTGTGGGAGCCATTCAAGGGAAAGGAGAGTCACTACCAGAGAGCAGGTCGATGGGACCTGGAGGAGGATGGGCTGCGAGTTGTAGTCCATCAAAGGCCCGGTTAGCACTGAAGTACTTTGCTGCACATTCAGGGGCCCGTGATCCCTGGCCTGTAATGGGTGTTCCTGAGGTCCTGCTGATGCAGAGTGGGCCTCACCAAGTGCTAGCCGCTGTGAAGAGAAAGGTATAGAGAAGCTTGATAAATCTCCCTTCAGGCTGGAAACGAAGTTCTGAGCTGGAGGGAAGCAAAGGAGTGGAAAGCTGTGAGTTCTGTGTAGAGAGAGAACTGGAGAGAAACGGTCAGCCCAGAGGCGTAACTAGAACCTTCAGGGCCCGGGTGCAAGAAATTAGGAAGGGCCCCCCCTAACCCCTGGGCAGGGCCCTTCCCTCTGGTAGCTGATCCTGGGGCCCTTTACTCCCATCACGGGTCCCTTTATTACGGTCCTGCATCGGGACCCCGGGAACAGCAGAAGACAAGTAAACTGGATAGGAGGGGCGGCGGGGGCAGCATATAGAGGAACCAATCTCCTGCATTAGGAGGAAAATGGAGGAGTTTGGTTCCTCTAAATGCCTATCCAGGTGTACAAGGGAAGCACATGGGCCCCCTGGAGCATGGGGCCCGGTTGCAATCGCAACCCCTGCAACCCCTATCGTTACGCCCCTGGGTCAGCCAGTGAAGTGCTGGAGAGTTGAGAGGAGCGATAGTCTGCAGAGGGAGAGTCTGCAGTGAAGTGAGCACAGGCTTGTATATGGAATCCTTGTGCCATAATTCTTTGGGCATCCCACAGTCATCCCTTCTCCCCATCCAAGTTATTTCCCCCAAATAAAACAACAAAAACAAGAGGCGGTCTGGTCAGTGTCTCTGGATGTGGGATAAATGGTGCAATTGAGGGCAGCCATCAGGTGAACCACAACTACCAGCCACTCTCAAGGGCGCACATGGCTACAGAAAGATTTGTAAAGTGTGGGTTCTCTGTAGGAGGAGGACGGCCAGGAAGTGAAGAATATTCTGAATATTAATATCGGCTCCAATTAATTTCCCCGAACCTCCTCCATCCATACATTTTACAGCGCGCCAGGAATCCCCATTGATTTTCAGGAGTGCCTATTAATTGCATGTTGGAGTGCAGCACCAATCAATAGACGTCGCATTCCCGGGAAGGAGGATCCATCAACATAGAGAAAACACACATGGCTTCTTTGTACAGAAATTATTTTCTGTTTCACGTGTGAGTTAAGTTGTGTGTCTGCAGTGACAGTTACAGTAATAGTGACAGTTACAGTGATAGTGACAGTTACAGTGATAGCTACAGTAATAGTGACAGTTACAGTGATAGTTACAGTGATAGTTACAGTGATAGTGACAGTGACAGTTACAGTAATAGTGAGTTACAGTGACAGTGATAGCTACAGTAATACTGACAGTTACAGTGACAGTTACAGTGACAGTGATAGCTACAGTTACAGTTACAGTGATAGTGACAGTTACAGTGATAGTGACAGTGATAGTGACAGTTACAGTTACAGTAATAGTGACAGTTACAGTGATAGTGATAGTTACAGTAATAGTGACAGTTACAGTGATAGTGATAGTTACAGTGATAGTGACAGTGATAGTGACAGTTACAGTTACAGTTACAGTGATAGTGACAGTTACAGTGACAGTTACAGCGATAGTTACAGTGATAGTGACAGTTACAGTGACAGTTACAGTGATAGTGACAGTTACAGTGATAGTGATAGTGACAGTGATAGTGACAGTGATTATGACAGTTAATTTAAAAAAGGTTATTGATATTAATTATTTATTTTTACTCTGTATTCCAAAGGCTGTTCTTTTTTATCGTATGTTGAACATGTGACCGGCAGCAGAGGACTAGAAGCTCCTCCTGCTTATGTTTACCTGCAGACAGGCTAGGAGAGAGCTGGGTCATGTGACAGCTGGATATCGATTAGGGATAAGGTACTAATTACAGTGCCACCATCAGGGCTGGTGCAAGGAATTTTGTCACCCTAGGCACAACCTCATTTTGCCGCCCCCCCTTGTTCCTTGGATACGGTGGAGGTGGCAGGGGGTGGAGTTTTTTTTGCGGCGCCTCTCCACCTATTTCTTTAGCCGTGGTCCGCATCTGCACCGCTGGACCCGGCCTGAAGACAAATAGGGGCAATATAGCACCCCTTTACATTACAGTGCCCGCTTTACATCACAGACCTCTTTGCAAGTCCCCCAATTTACATCACAGTCCCTTTACCTCAATGCCCTCTTTCACATCACAGCCCCCCTCCTTGTAACACAGCCCCCCTCCTAGTATCACAGGTCCCTCCCTTGTAACACCACCCCCCCTGCTTGTAACACAGCCCCCCTTCTTGTATCACAGCCCCCCTCCTTGCCCAGGTCGCCACGTCTACGCCTGGTGCCGATTTCTTTATCCACCTCTCCGCGGCGTTTTTTTTGAGGTGGGGGACGGTGGAGGTGGCATAGGTTCCTTGTTCCCCCCCGCCGTTTTACTCCAACACGGATCCCACTGTTTTAAGGAACGTGGTCGGGACTAC
>BLSH010355438.1:110684-126708 GCA_018402905.1 Glandirana rugosa | reverse complement strand
GTAGTATATAGACAGTCTAGGGCAGTATAGGGACAGGCTAGGGTAGTATATAGAGAGGCTAGGGTAGTATATAGACAGGCTAGGGCAGTATAGGGGCAGGCTGGGGTAGTATATGGGCAGTATAGGGACAGGCTAGGGTAGTATATAGACAGGCTAGGGTAGTATATGGACAGGCTAGGGTAGTATATAGACAGGCTAGGGTAATATATGGACAGGCTAGGGCAGTATAGGGGCAGGCTGGGGTGGTATATACACAGGCTAGGGCAGTATAGGGGCAGGCTGGGGTAGTATATAGACAGGCTAGGGCAGTACAGGGGCAGGCTAGGGTGGTATATACACAGGCTAGGGCAGTATAGGGGCAGGCTGGGGTAGTATATGGACAGGCTAGGTCAGTATAGGGGCAGGCTAGGGTAATATAGGGACAGGCTAGGGTAGTATAGGGGCAGGCGGAGTGGCAAAGGGGGCAGTTGTCATTATGACTCACAAAAATGGTGGAAAAAAATCTTGGTTGTCAATTTTCTGGGTAAATAGAAGAGAAGGAGAGGTGGACGTGGTTCAATTTGTTGCCCCTCTCAAAGTGCAGCCTGGGTCCAATGGACTCACTGGGACGCATGGTAGGGGGATCATCAGTCCAGAACGCGCACAGCCGCTCAGGAGGAGTGTAACTTGGCCCAATCCCGCTGATCCAGGAGAACCTCTAATGTGTTTATACAGCATCAAATTTAGTGCTGAGAAGATTTATTTGCAGAGATGCAATTACACAGCTCACCTCGGTGATTCATATGCAAAGGAGATTTTTCATTACTCGCAGCTGCTGTTTGCATATGAAATAAAAGGAGAACTTTCTGAATTTCAATAGAAGGTGATATGGGGACGAGATTAAATTCTCATATCCCAGATCCGGCAGCAGCGTCACACATAGCCCAGCAGGGCAGATAATGAGGTTGAAGCAGAAACAGTGCATAGAAGAGACACCTGTTAATGCTATTCAATGGTGGTACTCCCAGCTTTAATAGATTACAACCCTCTGAACCCGCTGGTATTGAACTGTACTTTAACTATACGGTCTTCCTTTATTTTGTAAGGGTGAATTACTCCTGCCGGACCCCTAGGTGAACAAAGATTCTGTGTCAGGATTTTTATTTTGTCACAACTATACCAGAGGTGTGCCGCTGGGGTAACTAAATGATATGTTGGCTGCTTCCATACACCAGAGAACGGTCGCAGAAACTATGGGGAGTGAATGCAATGTTTAGAGTCCAAATATCAAAACACTAGATTTTTTTTTCGTCCAAAAAAGGGATTTTATCCCAAACTTAGGATCCAACGTGTTTCGGGGTTCATAAAGCTCCCCCTTCATCAGGGCTACAGCATAACTTAAAACATGCTGTCTGGCACTGAAACATGTCGGAGTGATCAATTCAATATAAACGTTTTTGAGATATAATCAAACTTTTTTGGGACCCAAAAAACTTTGGTATGACACTTCATTTATAGACTTCAAACATTGCATTCGTTTTGCAAAGCCTTGTGCAGACAATTGACCCAATTTATAAGAAGAAGGAGAAGAAAGAGAAGGAGAAGGAGGAGGAAAAGGTGAGAGAGAGAAAGAAGAGAAGAAAGAAGGGGGAAAAGGAGAGAGAGAAGGAGAAGAAGGAAAAGGAGAGAGAGAGAAGGAAGGAAAATAAGAGAGAGAAGGAAGGAAAAGGAGAGAGAGAAGGAAGGAAAAGGAGAGAGAAAAGGAAGGTAAAGGAGAGAGAGAAGGAAGGAAAAGGAGAGCAAGAAGGAGAAGTAAAAGGAGAGAGATAGATGAAAAAGGAGAAAGAAGAAGAATAAGGAAAAGGAGGAGAAGAAGAAGACGAAGGAAAAGGAGGAGAAGGAGAAGAAGGAAAAGGAGAGAGAGAAGGAAGGAAAAAGAGAGAGAGAAGGAAGGAAAAGGAGAGAGAGAAGGAAGGAAAAGGAGAGAGAGAAGGAAGGAAAAGGAGAGAGAGAAGGAAGGAAAAGGAGAGAGAGAAGGAAGGAAAAGGGGAGAGAGAAGGAAGGAAAAGGAGGAGAGCAAGAAGGAGAAGTAAAAGGAGAGAGATAGATGAAAAAGGAGAAAGAAGAAGAATAAGGAAAAGGAGGAGGAGAAGAAGAAGAAGGAAAAGGAGGAGAAGGAGAAGAAGGAAAAGGAGAGAGAGAAGGAAGGAAAAAGAGAGAGAGAAGGAAGGAAAAAGAGAGAAGGAAGGAAAAGGAGAGAGAGAATGAAGGAAAAGGAGAGAGAGAGAATGAAGGAAAAGGAGAGAGAGAATGAAGGAAAAGGAGAGCAAGAATGAAAATGAAAAGGAGAGCGAGAAGAGGAAGAAGTAAAAGGAGAGAGAAAGATGAAAAAGGAGAAGTAGAAGAAGGAAAAGGAGAAGTAGAAGAAGAAGGAAAAGGAGAAGAAGTAGAAGAAGAAGGAAAAGGAGAAGAAGTAGAAGAAGAAGGAAAAGGAGAAGAAGTAGAAGATGGAAAAGGAGAAGAAGTAGAAGATGGAAAAGGAGAAGAAGTAGAAGATGGAAAAGGAGAAGAAGTAGAAGATGGAAAAGGAGAAGAAGTAGAAGATGGAAAAGGAGAAGTAGAAGGAAAAGGAGAAGTAGAAGGAAAAGGAGAAGAAGAAGGAAAAGGAGAAGAAGAAGGAAAAGGAGAAGAAGAAGGAAAAGGAGAAGAAGAAGGAAAAGGAGAAGTTGAAGGAAAAGGAGGCGAAGAAGAAGAAGGAGGAGAAGGAGAAGAAGGAGAAGGAGGAGAAGGAGAAGAAGAATGAAAAGAAAAAGAGGAAGGAGAGGGTGAAGGAGACGGAGGAAAATGAGAAGAAAAGGAAAAAGAGAAGAAGAAGGAAAAGGAGATGGAGAGGAGGAGAAGGAGAAGAAGAAGAAGAGAAGGAGAGGAGAAGGAGAAGAAGAAGAGAAGGAGAAGAAGAGATGTAGAGAGAGAAGGAAGAGGAGAAAGAAAATGAGAAGAGGGAGAAGAAGGAAAATGAGGAGAAGAAAAAGAAGGAAAAGGGAGAGAAGAGAGGAAGTAAAATAAGAAAAGGAAGAAGAAGGAAAAGGACAAAAAGATGAAGGAGGAGACAGAGAAGAAGGAAAGAGAAAAGGAGAAAGAGAGGGAGAAGGAGAAGAAGAAGAAGGAAAACGTGAAGAAGACGGAGGAAAAGTAGAAGAAGAAGGTAAAAGGAGAGAGAGAAGGAAAGGGAGAGGGAAAATAAAAGGAAGTAAAAGGAGGGGGAAAAGGAGGAGAAGAAGAAGGAAAAAGAGAAGGGGAAGAAGAAGGAAAAGGAGAACAAGAAGAGGAAGGAAAAGGAGAAGAAGAACGAGAAGAGGAAGGAAAATGTGAAGGAGATGGAGGAGAAGAAGAAAGAAAAGGAGAGGGAGAAGAAGAAAGAAAAGAAGAAGAAGGAGGAAAATGAAAAGAAGAAGGAAAAGGACAAGATGGAAAAAGGCCAGGGAGACAGAGGAGATGAAGAAGAGATGGAGGAGGAGATGTAGAGGGAGAAGGAAAAGGAGAAGGAGAAGGAAAAGGAGAAGAAGACGTAAAAGGAGGAGAAGAAGGAGGAAAAGGAGAAAGAGAAAGAAGAAGAAAAAGGAGAGAGAGAGAAGGTGGAGAGGGAGAAGGAGAAATTGAAGGAGAAGAAGTAGAAGAGGAAGAAGGAGAAGGTAAGAAGGATAAGGTGAGAAGGAAGAAGTAGAAGAAAAAGAAAAAAAGACATACAAGCTAAACTATAAAATGATCAAATGATCACTTTGTGCCAACAACCTGATTTATTGCTAACAAAATTTAATGTAATGGTTTTCTACATTTGCCCAAAAAATATGAATAAATAATTTAAATTCCTTGCCACCATCACAAAAATACTTTAGTACTCTGTAGAACGTCCCTAACAAATCTCACTTTCCACTCTCGTGATTGGCTCAAAGCTTTTCCTTTTCCATCCACATGGAGTTAAAGTTATACCGCATACATCTCTTCATAGACTTAAGCCAGCAATAGACGGTTCGAGGTTCGACCCATGTATAGGCAATCAATCGATCAACTTAGGTACAACCAAACACTCATGATCTGAGGAAGGGGCAAGCCCCCGAAACTTGTTGTCATGGTGACAGGCTTCTCTCCTATGGTTTGAGTGCTCCCCAAGACTGCCAGTTTGCCCTCACTAGCCGATGTTCGGGCGCTCTTCCTCCAACATTAAGTTCTAGGACACGTGACTTTCGATAGGCGCGCCATCTCAGTGACCCCGGCGGACTCAATCCACACACTTCTCTCACTGTCCTGAGGCTCCTGGCAAGCGTGACCTACTGTTGGGTCCAGGATCATGTGTTAACCTTCAGCTTTTGGGATTAGGTGTTTCTCCTTTCCATTCCACCGGCTTGGTGATTTATCAGTCTGGGCACTCCTGCATGTCGTGCTTTTTAACTTTACATTAAAGTGAATTTTGGTTTTTTTATCTAATGCTGGGCTTGGGGCTCCATTGACTTCCATAGAGCTGGGAGCTCTCCTTTTTTTTTTTTGTTTCATCGCTGGTCGGAGGAGTAGCTGGAGCTGCCATTACTGTGGCTATCTACGTATCCCCTTGGAACCTCATTGCGCTTGGTACTTGCATTTTTTTTTTTTACCCTTATGCTTGATGACGCAAATGCAAAGGGCTGTATCAGAATCTCCAGAACAGAAGCACCTAAGAATCTGTATTGAAGTATGCTAAAATCCTTGCAGAGCACCTTGTAGCTTCTGGAATGTTTAATTACATATTTGGCAACATAGGTGTGCGCAGCCTATTGCATTAGGATGTGCACCACAAAGCGCAAACATGAGTGTGTGTGTAATGTCAGAAGGGCAGAGGATGGCGTCAGTAGTTTATTTTTATTTTATTTATGTTTTTACAATTTTGTTTATTATTTTTTACAATATCATATTTTATTATTATTTTTTTTTTTTTTACAATCTTATTTAGGAGCCCTGCTGGGGGCCTTTGATGAAATATCAGGGGTCTAAACAGACCCCTGATGTCCCATTTTTGAGAAAGAGACTGAGGACAGAGATTCCCCAGTCCCTTTCTCTGCAGCCAGGCAACAGGGTTAATCTGCAAAAGTACAGGGTGATTAGGGTGTGCCCAGGCACACCTGCCACCCTATGTACCCATGCCTATGTTTGATAAAGACGATGAAGGGCCTTGGCTTCCTGAACTGCCAGGAATCGCCAAGCTGCCCATATATTTCTCCAGCCAGGGAAAACCAAAAACCTCTCTTTACTTTTGGTCCCACTGCAAGCAGTGAACACGAAAATCTCTCGGCCTTCCAGTAATTGACAGGTTGGGGACTCTAACAAGCAGTTATTATTTTCTCTAAGAAGAAAAGAAACAAGAGGCGGCCGTCGAAGACTTTGCTATCTCCTTTTTAATTTGGAAAATCCTCCCCGCCCCGCTTCTGGCGAGCGCTCGGTTTTTTAATTTAGGCACCCCCGCGTCACACATTAACGCCGGCACAGCTTAATTTGCTATCATTGTGCGCGGCACAATCTCGCCGCCACATAAAAGAGTGGTACTTTCTGGAGATTAATAAATATTCCTTCAAAGGGAAAACAGTTTTTTGGGTTTTTTTTGTACCTTCAGCCTGAGCCTGCCAGACGCACACAAAAGGAGCCGCGTACTGTGTCTGAATGCGGCGTGATTGAGGCTGAGCGCTCAAACGCTCCGCGGAAAATAAAATGCTGCTTTGAACGGATGCCGGCAGCCAGGAAAAGTGGATTACAGGGATATAAATAAAAGGGGCTAATTAACGCAGGCCCGTCATTAGGGTTTAACGATTTCTGGCAGCATGGAATGCGACCGACTGCTGCTGGAGGGAAAACCTGAATGGAAGCGAGGCGAAAAATACAGGAGATGAGACATTTGCGGGTGCAGTAACCCATCGGCGCCCAATAAAAACTGCAACATTTTAGATGGAGCTGACCCTTAAAGCGGTTGTAAAGGCAGAAGGTGTATTCTATGCATGAAGGTGAAGGTGTGCTGCTCTCCCCCTCCCAGCCCCCTCTAAAACTCACCTGAGCCCCCTCTTTATCCAATGATCTGCATGAGAGCCTCAGCTGTCCTCTTTATCCAATAGTCTGCATGAGAGCCTCGGCTGTCCTCTTTTTCCAATAATCTGCATGAGAGCCCCGGCTGTCCTCTTTATCCAATAATCTGCATGAGAGCTTCGGCTGTCTTCTTTATCCAATAATCTGCATGAGAGCCTCGGCTGTCCTCTTTATCCAATAATCTGCATGAGAGCCTCGGCTGTCCTCTTTATCCAATGATCTGCATGAGAGCCTCGGCTGTCCTCTTTATCCAATAATGTGCATTAGAGCCTCGGCTGTCCTCTTTATCCAATAATCTGCATGA
Organism: Glandirana rugosa; assembly: GCA_018402905.1. Classification (NCBI taxonomy): domain Eukaryota; kingdom Metazoa; phylum Chordata; class Amphibia; order Anura; family Ranidae; genus Glandirana; species Glandirana rugosa. The sequence continues at coordinate 120,320 of BLSH010355438.1, read as the reverse complement.
GAGCCTCGGCTGTCCTCTTTATCCAATAATCTGCATGAGAGCCTCGGCTGTCCTCTTTATCCAATAATCTGCATGAGAGCCTCGGCTGTCCTCTTTATCCAATAATGTGCATTAGAGCCTCGGCTGTCCTCTTTATCCAATGATCTGCATGAGAGCCTCAGCTGTCCTCTTTATCCAATGATCTGAATGAGAGCCTCAGCTGTCCTCTTTATCCAATGATCTGCATGAAAGCCTCGGCTGTCTTCTTTATCCAATGATCTGCATGAGAGCTTCGGCTGTCCTCTTTATCCAATAATCTGCATGAGAGCCTCGGCTGTCCTCTTTATCCAATAATCTGCATGAGAGCCTCGGCTGTCCTCTTTATCCAATGATCTGCATGAGAGCCTCGTCTGTCCTCTTTATCCAATAATCTGCATGAGAGCCTCGCCTGTCCTCTTTATCCAATGATCTGCATGAGAGCCTTGGCTGTCCTCTTTATCCAATAATCTGCATGAGAGCCTCGGCTGTCCTCTTTATCCAATGATCTGCATGAGAGCCTCGGCTGTCCTCTTTATCCAATGATCTGCATGAGAGCCGCGGCTGTCCTCTTTATCCAATGATCTGCATGAGAGCCTCGGCTGTCCTCTTTATCCAATGATCTGCATGAGAGCCTCGGCGGTCCTCTTTATCCAATAATCTGCATGAGAGCCTCGGCTGTCCTCTTTATCCAATGATCTGCATGAGAGCCTCGACTGTCCTCTTTATCCAATAATCTGCACGAGAGCCTCGGCGGTCCTCTTTATCCAATAATCTGCATGAGAGCCTCGGCTGTCCTCTTTATCCAATAATCTGCATGAGAGCCTCGGCTGTCCTCTTTAGCCAATAATCTGCATGAGAGCCTCGGCTGTCCTCTTTAGCCAATAATCTGCATGAGAGCCTCGGCTGTCCTCTTTATCCAATAATCTGCACGAGAGCCTCGGCTGTCTTCTTTATCCAATGATCTGCACGAGAGCCTCGGCGGTCCTCTTTATCCAATAATCTGCATGAGAGCCTTGGCTGTCCTCTTTATCCAATGATCTGCATGAGAGCCTCGGCTGTCCTCTTTATCCAATAATCTGCATGAGAGCCTCGGCTGTCCTCTTTATCCAATAATCTGCATGAGAGCCTCGGCTGTCCTCTTTATCCAATGATCTGCATGAGAGCCTCGGCTGTCCTCTTTAGCCAATAATCTGCATGAGAGCCTCGGCTGTCCTCTTTAGCCAATAATCTGCATGAGAGCCTCGGCTGTCCCGGGACTCTCTCTCCTCAGTGGCTAAGACAGCAGCGGGAGCCAAAAAATAAAAACCACAGAGGTCATCAAATACCCCCAAAAAATAAGCTCGATTTGTGGGAAAAAAGGACGTATATTTAATTTGGGTACAGCGTCGCACGACCGCGCAATTGCCAGTTAAAGTAACCCAGCGCTGTATTGTATAAATGGCCTGGTCATTAGGGGGGTAAATCTTCAGAAGGTCAAATGGTTAAATTCCTAGCAATGATCTGAAGAGTCCATTTTTCTCTTTTTATTTAAATAAGCCCTTCCCCAGGAAATAGAATATAGACTCCCCGTCATTCCACTTTTGTTGAGAAATAAAGAATCCCTTCCGGGTGATCTACAGTGCCTTGAAAAAGTATTCATACCCCTTGAGATTTCCCACATTTTGTCATCTGACAACCAAAAACGTAAATGTATTTTATTGGGATTTTATGTGATAGACCGACACAAAGTGGCTCATAATTGTGAAGTGGAAGGTAAATGATACAAATAAATCTGTGAAAAGTGTGGGGGGGCATTTGTATGGCGCCCCCTTTACTCTGATACCCATAAATAAAATCTAGTGGAACCAATTGCCTTCAGAAGTAAAGAGAGTCCACCTGTGTGTAATGTAATCTCAGTATAAATACAGCTGTTCTGTGAAGCCCTCAGAGGTTTGTTAGAGAACCTTAGGGAACAAACAGCATCATGAAGGCCAAGGAACACAGCAGACAGGTCAGGGATAAAGTTGTGGAGAAGTATAAAGCAGGGTTAGGTTATAAAAAAAATCTCCCAAGCTTTGAACATTATTATTATTATTATTATACAGGATTTATATAGCGTCAACAGTTTGCGCAGCGCTTTACAACATGGAGACAGACAGTACAGTTACAATACAATTCAATACTGGAATCAGAGGGCTCTGCTCCTTAGAGCTTACAATCTAGAAGAACATCTGACGGAGCTCTGTTCAATCCATCATTGGAAAATGGGAAGAGTATGGCACAACTGCAGACCTACCAAGACATGGCCGTCCACCTAAACTGACCGGCCGGGCAAGGAGAGCATTCATCAGAGAAGCAGCCAAGAAGCCCATGGAGGAGCTGCAGAGATCCACAGCTCAGGTGGGAGAATCTATCCACAGGACAACTATTAGTCGTGCCCTCCACAAATCTGCCCTTTATGGAATAGTGGCAAGAAGAAAGCCATTGGTGAAAGAAAACCATAAGAAGTCCCATTTGCAGTTTGTGAGAAGCCATGTGGGGGACACAGCAAACATGGGGAAGAAGGGGCTCTGCTCAGATGAGACCAAAATTCAACTTTTTGGCCTAAAAGCAAAACGCTATTTGTGGCGGAAAACTAGCACTGCACATCACCCTGAACACACCATCCCCACCGTGAAACATGGTGGTGGCAGCATCATGGTGTGGGAATGATTTTCTTCAGCAGGGACAGGGAAGCTGGTCAGAGTTGATGGGATGATGGATGGAGCCAAATACAGGGCAATCTTAGAAGAAAACCTCTTAGAGTCTGCAAAAGACTTGAGACCGGAGCGGAGGTTCACCTTCCAGCAGGACAACGACCCTAAACATCCAGCCAGAGCTACAATGGAATGGTTTAGATCAAAGCACATTCATGTGTTAGAATGGCCCAGTCACAGTCCAGACCTAAATCCAATGGAGAATCTGTGGCAAGACGTGAAAATTGCTGATCACAGCCGCCCTCCATCCAATCTGACAGAGCTTGGGGTATTCTGCAAAGAAGAATGGGCAGAAATGTCCTCTCTAGATGGGCAAAGCTGGCAGAGACTTCCCCAAAAAGACTCGCAGCTGTAATTGCAGAGAAAGGCGGTTCTACAAAGTATTGACTCCGGGGGGCGCCATACAAATGCCCCCCACACTTTTCACAGATTTATTTGTATCATTTATCATTTTCCTTCCACTTCACAATTATGAGGCACTTTGTGTCGGTCCATCACATAAAATCCCAATAAAATACATTTACATTCTTGGTTGTCAGATGACAAAATGTGGGGAATCTCAAGGGGTGTGAATACTTTTTCAAGGCGCTGTAGATCACCCGGAAGGGATTCTTTATTTCTCAATAAAAGTGTAATGGCGGTGAGTCTATATTCTATTTCCCGGGGAAGGGCTTATTTAACCACTTCCACACTGCCTACCGTATATTCACAGCGGCAGTGTGGATGCGTCCCGCGAATCGCCGTAAATAAGCGGCGATTTGCGGGTGGCCGCCCGCCGTACTCCTGAGGAGTGTCTGCCGGCGAGCCACGATGAGCGGCCACAGCAAAAGCACACTCTGTTAGCGGGGGCATAGGAGATCTACTGATCCCTGTCACTGGGATCAGTTAGATCTCTTATGCCCATGGTAGCCCAGCCCCCCCCCCACAGTTAGAACACGACTAGGGAACACACTTAACCCCTAGATCGCCCCCTGCAGGTTAACCCCTTCAATGCCAGTAACATTTATACAGTAATCAGTGGATATTTAAATTTCTGATCGCTGTATAAATGTCATTGGTGCCAAAAAAGTGTCAAAATGGTCCGACATGTCCGCCGCAATATCGCAGTACCGCTAAAAATCGCAGATCGCCACCATTACTTGTAAAAAATAAAAAAATATAAAAACCCCAGAAATTAATTCTCACCATTCGTAAATGCGGCAACTTTTGCGCAAACCAATCAATTAACTCAGATTGCAATTTTTTTTTTACCAAAAATATAAATCGGCCAAAACCGATGGAAAAAAAATGTTTTTTTTTATATTATTGTTTTGGATTTGTAATTTAGCAAAAAGTAAGAAAAACTGTTTTTTTTTTTGCAAAATTGTCGCTATTCTTTTGTTTATAGCGGCGATCAGAAATGACGCGGAGGCGATCAAATACCACCAAAAGAAAGCTCTATTTGTGGGGGGGGGGGGGGAAGGACACCAATTTCATTGGGTACAACGTCGCACGACCGCGCAATTGTCAGTTAAAGCGACGCTGCGCCGAATCGCATAAAAAGCGCTCTGGTCCTAACCTGGGGCTGAAGTGGTTAAATAAAAAGAGAAAAAGGAGCTTCACTTTTAGAAAACAAGCGCTGGTCTCTCGTCCCAAGCTGTAGGCACTGGAGGTTCTCTGCACACATCACAGAACCCACATTAGGTCCCCTGCGGGGGGCGCCGGTCCGGTCCGGAGATTTACCACAGTGGGGATGGGTATGGAATTTATTATAAGCCCTGATGACTTATTAAACAGGTTGGCATCTGCTGCGTTGGCCTGTTTGAATACATTGCGCTATTTGTTTTTGTGTTGGAGGCATGTCGTATCCCTTACATTATTTATGACAAGCGCCGGGCTCTGCCGAAGTAATTATAGCGTATTTCAAGCTCTTGCGATTCCGGAATATCTTCTTCTTCTGAAATTAAAGCGCCGACGTCTCCTGCATACAGAAAGGAAGTTGACTGGACACCTTTTAGCGGATCGCTTACATGAAACTTTTCCAGCGGCGTCAGAAGGCGAGAGCGCCGCTAAGCAGGCCATTAATTGGACGGCTGCTGACAGCAGCTTGAGAAGCCGTTAAATCTTTTATTCGCCGGTGAAGGTATATCTGGAAGAGGTTTTCCGGCTGATTAATAAGGAAGGAATTGGTCTCAGAGCTTGCTTCCTCCTGACGGATAATTTATCGAGAGAAAAAATATGGTGGAATGATTTGCTTCTGCCGACTCCGACCGAGACGCGGCGCGGCGAGAAGCCACCTGGGCTCCCTAAAACCATTTTTGTGTGCTGGCTGAGTGGCTGTCAGTAGATAAATCAGTTGATGGAACTTACTGACACGCCAACGGTAAACACTGGGCCCATACGCGTGTACGCACAGGGTGTGCCAGGTGTGCCTGGGCACACCCTAATCACCCTGTACTGTGCAGATTCCCCCTGCTGCTTGGCTGCAGGGAAAGGGACTGGGGAATCTCTGTCCTCAGTTCATTTCTCTGTATCTAAAGTGAGACAGGCTAGGGTAGTATATGGACAGGCTAGGGTAGTATAGGGGCAGGCTAGGGTAGTATATAGACAGGCTAGGGTAGTATATGGACAGGCTAGGGTAGTATATGGACAGGCTAGGGTAGTATATAGACAGGCTAGGGTAGTATATAGACAGGCTAGGGTAGTATAGGGGCAGGCTAGGGTAGTATATGGACAGGCTAGGGTAGGATATAGACAGGCTAGGGCAGTATATAGACAGGCTAGGGTAGTATATGGACAGGCTAGGGTAGGATATAGACAGGCTAGGGCAGTATATAGACAGGCTGGGGTAGTATATGGACAGGCTAGGGTAGTATATAGACAGGCTAGGGTAGTATATAGACAGGCTAGGGTAGTATATAGACAGGCTAGGGTAGTATATGGACAGGCTAGGGTAGTATATAGACAGGCTAGGGTAGTATACGGACAGGCTAGGGTAGTATATAGACAGGCTAGGGTAGTATATAGACAGGCTAGGGTAGTATATGGACAGGGGTCTAACCCCTGATATTTGACCAAAGACCCCCCAATGGGGCTCCAAAAAAATTATTTAAAAAATGTAAAAAAAAGTATTGTAAAAAAAATGATGAAAAAGTAAAAATTGTAAAAAAAAATATAATAAAAAAAATAAAAATAAACTACTGACACCAATCTCTGCCCTACTGACACCTCCACTTCTCTACAGACACCATCCATTCCCCTACTGCCCTATATACATACTTACATGCATGTGCATGTGAGCTTTGGGGTGCACAACCTAATGTAATAGGCTGCGCACACCTATGACCAGGCCTCAGAGTGTGCAGGGCCGGTGTATGGATTTTTGACACCCTAGGTGAAACCGCATTTTGCCGCCCCTTTGGCTCCGTCCCCGACTCCACCCCCTTTGCCCTGTCCATGTATAGGATGGAGGTGGCGGAGATAGAGAATTTTGCAGCACCTCTCTACATATTTCTTTAGCCGTGGCCCACAGGCCCGCACCTGTGCCTCTGGACCTGGCCTAAAGACAAATAATGACACCAGCTTGCTTCCTCATGGCAGCTATGGTCCGCAGGTATATGGACAGGCTAAAATAGTATATAGACAGGCTAGGGTAGTATATGGACAGGCTAGGGTAGTATATGGACAGGCTAGGGTGGTATATGGACAGGCTAGGGTAGTATATGGACAGGCTAGGGTAGTATATGGACAGGCTAGGGTGGTATATAGACAGGCTAGGGTAGTATATAGACGGGCTAGGGTAGTATATGGACAGGCTGGGGTAGTATATGGACAGGCTAGGGTAGAAAATGGACAGGCTGGGGTAGTATATGGACAGGCTGGGGTAGTATATAGACAGGCTGGGGTAGTATATAGACAGGCTAGGGTAGTATATGGACAGGTTAGGGTAGTATATGGACAGGCTAGGGCAGTATATGGACAGGCTAGGGCAGTATATGGAAAGGCTAGGGTAGTATATAGACAGGCTGGGGTAGTATATAGACAGGCTAGGGTAGTATATGGACAGGCTAGGGCAGTATATGGACAGGCTAGGGCAGTATATGGACAGGCTAGGGTAGTATATAGACAGGCTGGGGTAGTATATAGACAGGCTAGGGTAGTATATGGACAGGTTAGGGCAGTATATAGACAGGCTAGGGCAGTATATGGACAGGCTAGGGCAGTATATGGACAGGTTAGGGTAGTATATGGACAGACTGAGGTAGTATATAGACAGGCTAGGGTAGTATATAGACAGGCTAGGGTAGTATATGGACAGGCTAGGGTAGTATATGGGCAGGCTAGGGTAGTATATGAACAGGCTAGGGTAGTATATGGGCAGGCTAGGGTATTATATAGACAGGCTAGGGTAGTATATAGACAGGCTAGGGTAGTATATGGACAGGGGCTGGGCACCCTGGGTGGCAGTGCGCCCTAGGCGCCCACCTACTCCGTCTAGTGGTAGAGCCGGCCCGGAGAGTGTGTGCAATAAGTACTGTCTGTCTATGTACTCCTATTTGTAGATGTCAATGATGGTGAAAACAGAAAAGGAAAGTCTTAGTTGCAAACATAGGCGTGCGCACAAGATGTGCCAGGTGTGACTGGGCACACCCTAATCACCCTGTACTAAGCAGATTCCTCCTGCTGCCTGGCTGCAGAGAAAGGGACGGGGGAATCTCTGTCCTCGGCCCCTTTCTCTGTCTCAAAAGTGAGACATCAGTGGTCTGTTTAGACTCCTGATTTTTCACCAAAGCCCCCCAATGGTGCTTCTAAAAAAAAAATGTAAAAGAAAATAATAAAAAATGATTGTGAAAAATAACAACCAAATTAAATTGTAAAAAGTAATCATAAAAATAAATAATAAAAATAAACTACTGACACCATTCTCTGCCCTACTGTGCATTTCCCCACTCCCCTATATATATATATATATACACATATACACGCACGCATGTGAGTCTTGGGGTGCACACTCTAATGCAATAGGCTGCTCACACCTATGGTTACAAAACTTAATTTTCTTTTGCATCTTTGCTATTTTTTGTTGTACAACAAAGTTAAAGAAAATCTGCAGGTGTAAAAGCAAACCCCAGCGCACAATAAAGTAGTCGTTTCCATTGAAATCCTTTGAATAAAGCTTAAGGCTCCATTCACCCTGATTGATCGCCACGATTCCATATCTCTGCAAAACGCGAGACGTGTTTGCAATGCCATTGCTTCTGACACCCCAATCGCGCCGCAATCGTTGCGCGGGAAAATTGCCAGGGCCCTTCCCTCTCCCCACTGATCCTGGGGCCCTTTACTCCCATCGCGGGCCCCTTTATTATGGTAGTGCAGCAGGGCCCTTTCACAAATTCTGCAGCAGGGCCCCCTTTCTGCCATCTTCGGGCCTCCCCATGGTGGTGAAATGCCAGGGCCCGGTCCTAATTGCAACCTTTGCAATCCTGATAGTTCCCTCGCTGGTGTCAGTAGTTTTTAATTTTCATTTTAATTTTATTATTTTTTTTACCATTTCATTTTATTTCTTTTACAATTTTTTTTTTTAGGAGCTCTGTTGGGGGGCTTTGATGAGATATCAGGGGGTCTAAACAAACCTCGGCCCTCAATCTCCATCTGTGTAGCCTCAGCTGCACAGAATGAATGGACAGGAATAGCTGTGCACCGATCCTCCCATTCATTCAGAAATGGAAGTATAGTAAAAACAGTTTACTATGTTTCCGTTATGAATTACCAATTGGTACCAATCAGTGACTCTGTCCATTCAGAAAAGGAAGGAGCCGGTAAATTACAAATTTACCGACCCGTTCCCATCTCTCCATCATGACCCATCTTCTACAGCAGCTGGCAGGAGAGAGGAGGGGGGAAGACAGCAGCTCTGTGGAGGGACCAGGGAAGCACACAGGGACCCTGGGAACAGCAGAAGACAAGTAAACTGGATAGGAGGGGCAGCGGGGGCAGCATATAGAGGAACCAATCTCCTCCATTAGGAGGAAAATGGAGGAGAATGCTTCCTCTAATTGCCACCCCCGCCATCCCTATTCAGGTGTACAAGGGACGCACATGGGCCCCCTGGACCATGGGGCTCGGTTGCAACTGCAACCCCTATCATTACGCCCCTGCTTGTTTAGTTTAGGGGTGCAGGGAGAAGGTGGCTCTGGCAGGATTCCTCGATCTTCGCCTCCTCACATACAATGAAGGGTTAAAAGCCTTGCATGGCACAAAATGACACAGGGGGAACGCCCGCAGCCCGGAGCATAAGAACAGCGATGGAGCCCAATACATGGTAGGTTACATAGTAGATAAGGTTGACTAAAGAGAAAAGTCCATCCAGTTCAACTGGTGTAAGTGCAAATCTCTCAGTATCTATAATTATTCCTATATCCCTGTATGTTGTGTTCTTTAAGATGCACATCCAAGAGTCTCTTAAAAATATGCATACTTGCAATTAGCTGAAAACAAAAGGTATTTTCTACAACAAAAATATTATGAGGAGGGTGAAAATACAGGGCACATGCTGGCAATGTTAGTTAGAAATCAACAGAGCACAAACCCAAAAGTCGATTAACGTTCATACGTATAAAAATTCTCTGAGAACCTACACGTAGAATTTCTTGTGTTGTATGTCCCTATATCCTTATTAATATCTATGACTCTCTAAACGTGAATGTGGTCAACTTGACCTACCTGAAAAGAGAAATCAGTTGGAATAGATGATACATTGGATGGTACATAACCCGAGGTAGCGACAAGAATACGAGGCCCGACGCCCGCAAGGGGGACACAGTAAAACACGGTACGTTCCGAAAATTGGGAAGTAACATACACTCCTCCGCTTCTAGCTCCTTAGGACGGTCTCGGTGGAAGA
>BLSH010355438.1:85505-96117 GCA_018402905.1 Glandirana rugosa | reverse complement strand
ATGCTTAGGGGGTGAGTGTGAAGATTAGCACTCACATTTTGGAGGGGGGAGAGGACTTATGTTCACAGGGTAAATTTCATGGGTAGAGTGACTGTGCTAGGAGGAGGGTGAGGATTTGAGCTTGGGGGGGGGGGTTGTACTGGAAGAGAGGGGGGGATTTTGTTTTGCAAAGGGAATTTATGCTTAGGGGTGAGTGTGAAAATTAGCACTCACATTTTTTTTTTGGGGGGGGGGGAGATTTGGTCTTGCAAAGGGAATTTATGCTTAGGGGGTGAGTGTGAAGATTTGGGGGGGGTTGTTTCTGACACATAATGCTCATACATTCTGGGGTGGGGGTGCCATTTGGAATCTTCGCCCTGGGCGGTAGATGGCTATGTCTGGGTACTGTGGAATGGTAAAGTACCCCCCAGGAAGGCAGGTGGGTGACTAGAAAGTATAGAGTACAGTAAATGAATCTGAACCATCCAGGAGAGGAGATGAATCAAATCTGCGGCGTACGGGCGCGGCCTTCTCCCCGCCTGATATAATGAGCGTCTTTCGGTAAAGTTCAGGCAGCAATAAGACGCGGCACAAGCTGCCATTTTCCCGCACCCCCCCTCCGGATAGCCGATAAAAGTCTTCGCACAAAAGGCACCTCGGCGTGCATTTAAATGAGCCTCAAGTCCCACATTATGCCGGGCGACGCTGGCAGCAGATGGGTACCTTTGCCTCTGTAATTTTTCTCGCTAACTTGCAAAAATGCAAACCGGCACGACACAAATATAAAAAAAAAAAAAAAAAAAGTTACTTATTGAAAAGATTTATATCCGCGGAATTCGCCTTCTTATCGATGCAAAGTGCGGCGCTTTGTGTCACCTGCGCGGGGGGGGGGGGGTGAGCGATCGCCCGCCATTGTGCGGAAGCGGTTTTCTCTTTTGGGATTCTGAATAAGTTCCCAGCTGCCGCGTACGAGGGTGGATTCCCTAACAATGGGTTTAAATCATCGTGTCTTTGTCGCCCTGTTGCTGCAAATTAAAAGCGTAAAGGACTTTTTTTCTTTTATTCTCCCCACCCCCCCTTCTTCTTCGGTCTCAGATGCAATTGAACGATGATGTCTCTGAAAATCTAATTAAACGGAGCCGCTCTCTGGGCATAAAACGGGCCGGAGAGGGAGAAAATGAATGCATTCAATTTACCTGATAGAGCCGCTTCACATAATGAAAGCTTTGTTTGGTAAAAGCTCTTTAAAAAATAAAAAAAAAATTGAATTATTTTACTTCTTTTCTCGTCATTATCCCTGAGCCGTCTCTCGTAACGCGGCCTTAAAATTAAAAAAAAAAAAAAAGAGCCGGACACAGCAGAGAAATTTGCAAACCTGCGTTAAGCAGCCCTATGTATATATATACACACACACACTATATTACCAAAAGTATTGGGACACCTGCGTTTACACGCACGTGGACTTTACTGGCATCCCAGTCTTAGTCCGTAGGATTCACTACAATGTTACAATGTTGCAGCCTCTCACCTTGTGACTCACTATAAAGTTGCAATGTTGCAGCCTCTCACCTTGTGACTCGCTACAAAGTTACAATGTTGCAGCCTCTCCCCTTGTGACTCACTACAAAGTTACAATGTTGCAGCCTCTCACCTTGTGACTCACTGCAAAGTTATAATGTTGCAGCCTCTCCCCTTGTGACTCACTACAAGGTTACAATGCTGCAGCCTCTCGCCCTGTGACTCACTACAATGTTACAATGTTGCAGCCTCTCACCTTGTGACTCGCTACATTACAATGTTGCAGCTTCTCACCTTGTGACTCACTATAAAGTTGCAATGTTGCAGCCTCTCACCTTGTGACTGGCTACAAAGTTACAATGTTGCAGCCTCTCACCTTGTGACTCTCTATAAAGTTGCAATGTTGCAGCCTCTCACCTTGTGACTCACTATAAAGTTGCAATGTTGCAGCCTCTCACCTTGTGACTCGCTACAAAGTTACAATGTTGCAGCCTCTCACCTTGTGACTCACTATAAAGTTGCAATGTTGCAGCCTCTCACCTTGTGACCACTACAAATTTACAATGTTGCAGCCTCTCACCTTGTGACTCACTACAAAGTTACAATGTTGCAGCCTCTCACCTTGTGACTCACTGCAAAGTTATAATGTTGCAGCCTCTCCCCTTGTGACTCACTACAAGGTTACAATGCTGCAGCCTCTCGCCCTGTGACTCAGTACAATGTTACAATGTTGCAGCCTCTCACCTTGTGACTCGCTACATTACAATGTTGCAGCTTCTCACCTTGTGACTCACTATAAAGTTGCAATGTTGCAGCCTCTCATCTTGTGACTCACTATAAAGTTGCAATGTTGCAGCCTCTCACCTTGTGACTGGCTACAAAGTTACAATGTTGCAGCCTCTCACCTTGTGACTCTCTATAAAGTTGCAATGTTGCAGCCTCTCACCTTGTGACTCACTATAAAGTTGCAATGTTGCAGCCTCTCGCCTTGTGACTGGCTACAAAGTTACAATGTTGCAGCCTCTCACCTTGTGACTGGCTACAAAGTTACAATGTTGCAGCCTCTCACCTTGTGACTCGCTACAAAGTTACAATGTTGCAGCCTCCCACCTTGTGACTCATTGCAAAGTTATAATGTTGCAGCCTCTCACCTTGTGACTCGCTACAAAGTTACAATGTTGCAGCCTCTCACCTTGTGACTCACTATAAAGTTGCAATGTTGCAGCCTCTCACCTTGTGACTCGCTACAAAGTTACAATGTTGCAGCCTCTCACCTTGTGACTCGCTATAAAGTTACAATGTTGCAGCCTCTCACCTTATGACTCACTGCAAAGTTATAATGTTGCAGCCTCTCCCCTTGTGACTCACTGCAAAGTTATAATGTTGCAGCCTCTCACCTTGTGACTTACTATAAAGTTGCAATGTTGCAGCCTCTCACCTTGTGACTCTATAAAGTTACAATGTTGCAGCCTCTCACCTTGTGACTCACTGCAAAGTTATAATGTTGCAGCCTCTCACCTTGTGACTCACTACAAAGTTACAATGTTGCAGCCTCTCACCTTGTGACTCACTACAAGGTTACAATGCTGCAGCCTCTCGCCTTGTGACTCACTACAATGTTACAATGTTGCAGCCTCTCACCTTGTAACTCACTGCAAAGTTATAATGTTGCAGCCTCTCACCTTGTGACTCACTACAAAGTTACAATGTTGCAGCCTCTCACCTTGTGACTCACTACAAGGTTACAATGCTGCAGCCTCTCGCCTTGTGACTCACTACAATGTTACAATGTTGCAGCCTCTCACCTTGTGACTCGCTACAAAGTTACAATGTTGCAGCCTCTCACCTTGTGACTCACTATAAAGTTGCAATGTTGCAGCCTCTCACCTTGTGACTGGCTACAAAGTTACAATGTTGCAGCCTCTCACCTTGTGACTCTCTATAAAGATGTAATGTTGCAGCCTCTCACCTTGTGACTCGCTACAAAGTTACAATGTTGCAGCCTCTCCCCTTGTGACTCACTGCAAAGTTATAATGTTGCAGCCTCTCACCTTGTGACTCGCTACAAAGTTACAATGTTGCAGCCTCTCACCTTCTGACTCACTATAAAGTTGCAATGTTGCAGCCTCTCACCTTGTGACTCGCTACAAAGTTACAATGTTGCAGCCTCTCACCTTGTGACTCTCTATAAAGTTACAATGTTGCAGCCTCTCACCTTGTGACTCGCTACAAAGTTACAATGTTGCAGCCTCTCACCTTGTGACTCACTGCAAAGTTATAATGTTGCAGCCTCTCCCCTTGTGACTCACTGCAAAGTTATAATGTTGCAGCCTCTCCCCTTGTGACTCACTGCAAAGTTATAATGTTGCAGCCTCTCACCTTGTGACTCCCTACAAAAGTTACAATGTAGCAGCCTCTCACCTTGTGACTCGCTACAAAGTTACAATGTTGCAGCCTCTCACCTTGTGACTCGCTACAAAGTTACAATGTTGCAGCCTCTCACCTTCTGACTCACTATAAAGTTGCAATGTTGCAGCCTCTCACCTTGTGACTCGCTACAAAGTTACAATGTTGCAGCCTCTCACCTTGTGACTCACTATAAAGTTACAATGTTGCAGCCTCTCACCTTGTGACTCTCTATAAAGTTACAATGTTGCAGCCTCTCACCTTGTGACTCGCTACAAAGTTACAATGTTGCAGCCTCTCACCTTGTGACTCACTGCAAAGTTATAATGTTGCAGCCTCTCCCCTTGTGACTCACTGCAAAGTTATAATGTTGCAGCCTCTCACCTTGTGACTCATTACAAAGTTACAATGTTGCAGCCTCTCACCTTGTGACTCATTACAAAGTTACAATGTTGCAGCCTATATTACCACAGTATTGGGATGCCTGCCTTTACACACACATGAACTTTAATGGCATCCCAGTCTTAGTCCGTAGGGTTCAATATTGAGTTGGCCCACCCTTTGAAGCTATAACAGCTTCAACTCTTCTGGGAAGGCTGTCCACAAGGTTTAGGAGGGTGTCTGGAAGAAAGCAGCACTTTACATATACATTGTACATTCACATCAGTCCCTACCCTGAAGGAGCTTACAATCTAAGGTCCCTAACTCACATTCATATACTAGGGCCAATTTAGACAGGATCTGATTAACCTACCAGCATGTCTTTGGAGCATGGGAGGGAACCCACGAAGGGCACAGGGAGAACATGCAAACTCCAGGCAGGTAGTGTCGTGGTTGGGATTCGAACCAGCGACCCTTTCGCTGCCAGGCGAAAGTGCTATCCACTACACCACTGTTATATTGGAGGAAAAGGCCTGGCTCGCAGTCTCCGCTCTAATTCATACCAACGGTCTTCTGTCGGGTTGAGGTCAGGACTCTGTGCAGGCCAGTCATGTTCCTCCACTCCAAACTCGCTCCTCCATGTCTTTAGGGACCTTGCTTTGTGCACTGGTCCAAATCATTTGGTGAAGGGGGGATTATGGTGTGGGGTTGCTTTTCAGGGGTTGGGCTTGGTCCCTTTGTTCCAGTGAAGGGAACTCTTAAGGCATCAGCATACCAAGACATTTTGGACAATTTCATCCTCCCAACTTTGTGGGAAGAGTTTGGGGATGGCCCCTTCCTGTTCCAACATGACTGCCCACCAGTGCACAAAGCAAGGTCCATAAAGAAATGGATGAGCGAGTTTGGGGTGGAGGAATTTGACTGGCCTGCACAGAGCCCTGACCTCAACCCAAAAGAACAGCTTTGGGATGAACTAGAGCGGAGACTGAGAGCCAGGCCTTTGGGATTGAATTAGAGCGGAGGCTGCAAGCCAGGCCTTCTCGTCCAACATCAGCGCCTGACCTCACAAATGCGCTTCTGGAAGAATGGTCAAACATTCCCATAGACAAACTCCTAAACATTGTGAACATCCTTCCCAGAAGAGTTGAAGCTTTTATAGCTGCAAAGGGTGAGCCAACCCAATATTTAACCCTATGGACTAAGACTGGGATGCCATTAAAGTTCATGTGCGTGTAAAGGCAGGTGTCCCAATACTTTTGGCAATATAGTGTATATGGATAGCATACACTCTGGATGTACTGTATGGGCAATTTCAGAGGATAAAAGACATTTTTTTTTAGTGTTGGATACAATGGGGAAGAGTGGGCTCTAGGAAATGTAGGGGCCCTCGAAAAGATGGTGTCCCATCAGTGGCTCCTCGTGAAATTTTACAATGGGGGGCATCCCATCCTTCCTTTTTGGTCCCTCACACTTCTCATAAGCCCCACCCCTTATAGATTCCACCCATTGTGCCAGGAGTATACAGCCCAGCATCACTAGATAGGGTATACAGCATTGCCAGATAGGAGTATATAGAGTATCACCAGAGGGGTATATAGCATCACCAGAGGGGTATATAGCATCACCACAGGAGTATATAGCGTCACCAGAGAATATACAATATCACCAGATAGGAGTATATACAGCATCACCAGAGGGGTATATACAGCATCACCAGATAGGGGTATATACAGCATCACCAGATAGGGGTATATACAGCATCACCAGATAGGGGTATATACAGCATCACCAGAGGAGTTTATACAGCATCACCAGAGGAGTATATGCAGCATCACCAGAGGAGTATATGCAGCATCACCAGAGGAGTATATACAGCATCACTGGCCGCATGAATAGGGGGGTGTCACGGGCGGGCATGGATAGATTCATGCTATGCAGAGGGAGGGGCGAAGACGGGGGCGGTGCCCGTGCGCCCTAATGGACGGGCCGCCCCTGTGTGCCATAGGGCCCCTTCCATCTTCCAGTGTGATGATCTATTTGTAAAGACCGAATTCCAGTTTAGATCCACCACCTCCCAGTTGTCTATCCTTAAAGTGTCGCATCACTTTCCAGGTCATGAGAGGTTGGAGATGTTCTGAATCGGTTGTTTAGAGAATGTATTAATAAATCACAGAAGTGAGTCTCCTCTTACCAAATGGCTTAGTCTGAAGGTTTCAATCAAAGGGGGCTACAAAGCAAGCTTCACCCACTCTGCTGTCTCTTTAGTTAACCCTCCAGTCCTCTGGGAATCCTTTATCATTTATTACTTTTATTTTCATAAAAGATGCATTAAGGTTGCATAAGGTTAACAAAGTAAGATATTAATTTGACTTAAACAATAAATAAAGGATACTAGTCTAGTGACTTTGCTTACACTTCACCTCTGGAAGATTTACCCCCTTAATGACTTGGGCATTTTTGCAATAGTTGTACCCAGACAAAATTGATGTCCTTTGTTTCCCACAAATAGAGCTTTCTTTTGCTGGTATTTGTCCGCCTCTGCGGTTTTTATTTTTTGCACTATAAACAAAAAAAGAATGTCAATTTTGAAAAAAAAAAAAAACAATATTTTTTACTTTCTGCTATAAAACATATCCAACAATATGTAAAAGAATCAAATATCTTCATCAGTTACGGCTGAAATCTATTCTGCTACATATTTTTGGCAAAAAAATCCCAGTTAGCATATTGATTGTTTTGTGCAAAAGTTTTAGAGTTTACAAACTATGGGATAGATTTAGGGACTTTTTTTTATTAGTAATGTCGGTGATCAATGATTTTTAGTGGGACTGCGACATTGCCGCGGACAAATTGAACACTTTTTGGGAAGCAGTGACACCAATACAGTGATCAGTGCTAAAATAAAATGCACTGTCACTGTACTAATGGCACTGGCAGGGAAGGGGTTAACATCAGGGGGGATCAAAGGGTTAACTGTGTTCCCTGGGTGTGTTTACCGTGTGGGGGGTGGACTGGCAGGAAGAACAAAGAGATCGCTGTTCCTGATTATTAGTTGTTTACATTGACAGATCCCCGTTCTGCCTCTCTGTAGCGCGATCGCGGATGGCCGGCGGACATCTCATTGGCTCCCCCCCCCCATGCACAGTACATGTACGTTGTTTCGCACAATAGAGCCGCCCTGCCACAGTATATATAAGGTGGGCGGTCATTAAGTGGCTAGGCTAAGATAATGTAATCAGTCTGCTGCAGGCAGGAGCAAGTGTTTCCTCAGTCTCCCCTCCCTCAGTCATCAGACTGCTACATTGTAACATTGTGTGATCTCTGTGAGTGGTAATACATACCTGCAAATGTTACAATGACATTACTTATTACACAAAACCAGTCCAGTGACTTTGCCTAGGCTGAGATGATGCTATTAGCCTGTTGCAGGCAGGAAGAAGCATTTCCTCAGTCTCCTCTCCCCCAGTGATCAGACTGTACAGTGTAACAATGTGTGATCTCTATGAGAGGTAATAAATACCTATAAGCGTTACAATTATAGATCACTAAGCATGCCGCGTACAGGTTCTGAGCTGTCATGGAACGCCTGGCGATCATGTCATTTGTATATAGTTAATGGTCCACCCAATGTGCCCCCTCCTGGTTATTTGCTGATTGAGCGCTTACCCTAAGGCTTGCTTGTCACACATTTCAGTGACTGTCGGGGCCCCGGCATTGAAAAATTGCCTGTTTTAAGGTGAAGATTACAGGAAGGGGGTTGTCACCCCTTCCTCCCAGCACAGGCGTTGTGGCGATGTCACAAAAGTTAGGCTGTGTGAGGAACGGCGAGCCGGGGCCTTGTAATTCTGCGCTATGTCAGCGCAGGGAGCGCTCCTCTTACAGGCCAGACATTAAACTTGTTTTATGGCTCTATTTAGGCCGCTGCAGATGTCTGGGGGACATTTGACAAACGTATTATAAACAATGTGAAAAATACAATGTGACGCATTCCTAACGCTAAATAATGCTAAATAGATTGTCGGCTCTGCCGTCGAGCGCCTCTCCTGACAACCAAGAGGACTTATCAGAGCCTCCTTCCCCAGTGATCAGACTGTAGCATTGTAACTTTGTAGTGAGTCACAAGGTGAGAGGCTGCAACATTGTAACTTTGTAGAGAGTCCCAAGGTGAGAGACTGCAACATTGTAACTTTGTAGCGAGTCACAAGGTGAGATGCTGCTACATTATAACTTTGTAGAGAGTCCCAAGGTGGGAGGCTGCAACATTCTAACTTTGTAGCAAGTCACAAGCTGAGAGGCTGCAACATTGTAACTTTGTAAAGAGTCACAAGGTGAGAGGCTGCAACATTGTAACTTTGTAGAGAGTCACAAGGCGAGAGGTTGCAACATTGTAACCTTGTAGCGAGTCACAAGGCGAGAGGCTGCAACATTGTAAATTTATAGTGAGTCACAAGGTGAGAGGCTGCAACATTGTAACTTTGTGCTGAGTCACAAGGCGAGAGGCTGCAACATTTTAACTTTGTGGCGAGTCACAAGGCGAGAGGCTGCAACATTGTAACTTTGTAGTAAGTCACAAGGTGTGGGGCTGCAACATTGTAACTTTGTGGCGAGTCACAAGGCGAGAGGCTGCAACATTGTAACTTTGTAGTAAGTCACAAGGCGTGGGGCTGCAACATTGTAACTTTGTGGCGAGTCACAAGGCGAGAGGCTGTAACATTGTACATTTATAGTGAGTCACGAGGTGAGAAGCTGCAACATTGTAACTTTGTAGCAAGTCTCAGTGTAGGAATGGTGACCCTGAATGACACCTGACTAACAGCCTAGGCAGGGCAGGGCTGGGCGGCAATTGCCCCCCAGGCTACCCTAACTAACATTAAAAATGGCCGACAGCTGCTGCCCGCTCACACTTTTTTCTTATGGAGAAAGGAAGCAGGGGTGCAGCCACCAAGTAACTGCAGGCAAAGGGGGGGGGGGCACCCAGGGCCGGCTGTGCTTATGGGTACTGGCGAGTCTGCATGATGGGTACTGATCAGGTTGCATTTGATAGGCACTGGTGAGGCTGCATTGATGGGCACTGGTGAGGCTGCATTGATGGGCACTGATGAGGCTAAGCTGATAGGCACTGGTGAAGCTGCATTGGTGGGCACTGATGAGCTGCATTGATGCATTATTTTTGTTAAACCTCCTTTCTTGCTATTAACAGTAAATTATGTTACCACATTGTATCATATTTGTCTTGCTTCATAACATCAATATCCATTCTAAAATCAGGTGGGCATGGATGGTGAGCTGATTCGGTGGTTCAATGGGCCACTTGACTGGACTTGCCCCCCAGGCCTAATGCTGCCAGCCCTTCCCTGAGCCTAGGCATCTGTCTGCTGCAGGCAGGAGGAAGTATTTCCTTCTGACATTTATGAACAGGGGCAAGAACTACCCAGTCACAGGCTGGGGGAGGGACAAGACCTGCAAATGTTGCTTAATTTGCAACAAAGAACAATCAGGTCTCCTGCCAGACAGGGCTGTGCTGTGTGGCAGAGCTGTATCCACCTCAGGACTGGATGGACAGCCTTAGCTTTAGTTAATACCTGAAGATAATCACCTTCCCGGTGGCTCCGGGCCCCAGAGTAGTCACCTGGACGGTTATGTGAGCGCCATACATATAAAGCGTCCTTCTTAAACAGAAGATTGCTGGGAGGCTGCAGCTGGGATTCTGTGTTCAGGTGTAATGGTCTGTGCTGCCATCAATGTTGGCGCCCGCGCTGTCAGGGGGACGTCTCTGGGGTGTCATTGATGGATGAGCCATCAATACCGCACTTCACTCATCCACACGGAATTTATAGACTCGCCGGGACACATGTTATCATCGCTGCTCAACCGACTATAAAAGTTCAAGAGCCGCCTGGAGAACGCAGAAATAAAAGGCAGGGACCGCTGAGCCTTAAACACACATGGAAATGAAGACGGCGGAGCAGAAAATAGATGAGGGAATCACGCTTTGTATAAATACAACAGCCATGCGTACTCCTAACATTAGCATATAAGCACTTAGCCAGTTCCCGTCCAGCCGGGCCAAGTCTGACATTTCTCTCATACATGTAAAATAAAAATTACTTAGAACGCCCAAACATTATATAGATATATGTGTTTTAAGCAGGGACCCTGGAGAATAAAATGGTTGCTGTTGCAATTTTTTTAAGTTGCACGATATTTGTGCATGGGTTTATCAAACGCAAATTTTCAGGAAAAAAAAAACACTTTAATATGGGGGTTGGCAAGCAAGGGGGAGTAAAGGTACACACAAATTCCGAGTCGCCAGGGACGGAAAATAAAG
>BLSH010355438.1:67757-84237 GCA_018402905.1 Glandirana rugosa | reverse complement strand
TCACTGATGCCCCCCAAATTCCCCCTCCCAACACATATCCCCCCCATCTCCTCCTGGGGCCCCACCTCACATGATACTACATTGCCCAGGGCAGCTGCCCCTCCTGCCCACCCCCTGTCCTGGCCCTGTGATTTCTAACAGCAGCCCTGTCCACCTATAACCAAAACTTCAGGTTGCATTGGCTGAGCCCCTTCCTGAGAAGAGAGCGATACAATGTAGCAGGGAGAGGATATTGAGGTTGGTGGAGGGAAGCTTTGTGCGTCATCCTCCTCACTTTCCCCGGCCCTCGCCCGCCGGAGTGCTGTTGTGGCATGTTTATACCATCTCCAATATGATCAGCAATGAATGACACCAATGTCAGAACTGACACAGAAATCTCATCTCCACAACAAAGGATGAGGCACTCTGCAATCCACTCCAGAGGAAATGGGAAGGAGATGACACCGATTTCAAGTAGAACACTCCTTAAAAAAAATAGAAACACGCACAGAAGGAGATTGTCTTACCTGGCAGAAAATGTATAAATAATAACGTGCGCCAATTTATTATCCATCAGCCTGGGTATGCGGGACGGCATAGAATAAAGAAGATGATAGAACAGTCCAGCAAACTCGGGTCCCCCTGACAGCTGTCTAGGCTTCTGGGGAACATGATTGAGGCATGTTGAGGTTCATGCGATTTACGCAGTGCGTTTAGCGTTAGGCTGCAGTCACACCTGGGCGTTATGAATCGCGGGCAGAATCGCGATGATTTAAAAAAACAACATTTATTTTAATGGTACCTAACCTAACCTTGGGTGACAAGCTTCACGTGATCATCAGTGCCCTGATTATTAGTGCAGCCCTATCACAATCAGTGCTCATCAGTGCAGATCAGTGCCGCCTCATCAATGCACAAGGCACATCAGTGTAGCCTATCAATGCCCATCAATGCATCCCCATCGGTGCTCATCAGTATAGCCTCATCAGTGCCCATCAGTGGCGACTATCAGTGCACTGCCCATCAGTGCAGCCTCATCAATGCACACGGCACATCAGTGTAGCCTATCAATGCATCCTGATCAGTGCTCATCAGTGCCACCTCATCAGTGCCCATCACTGCAGCCTCATTAGTAAACTGCACATCAGCGTAGCCTATCAATATCCATCAATCCATCCTCATCAGTGCCAATCAATGCAGCTTATCAGTGCAGGTTCATCAGTAAACACTGCACATCAGCATAGCCTATCAATACCCATCAATGGATCCTCATCAGTGCCAATCAGTGCAGCTTATCAGTACAGGCGCATCAGTGCTCATCAGCGCAGCCTCATCAGTAAACACTGCACATCAGCATAGCCTATCAATACCCATCAATGCATCCTCATCGGTGCCAATCAGTGCAGCTTATCAGTGCAGGCTAATCAGTGCTCATCAGAGCAGCCTCATCAGTAAACACTGCACATCAGCGTAGTCTATCAGTACCCATCAATGCATCCTCATCAGTGCCAATCAGTGCAGCTTATCAGTGCCCATCAGTGCAGCCTCAATGCACACAGCCATAGGTGTGCACAGGGGGTGTGCCAGGTGTGCCTGGGCACACCCTAATCACTCTGTGCGGTGCTGATTTCCCCTACTCGGGCGCATGGATTTCAATGGGTTTTTTTTAAGCACATGATTAGAGCCAGAGGCTCTAATTGGCTTCAAAAAGGGCGTGCTTGGGGCGCAGAGCATTGCGCCCTGGGCCCACCCAGTCGTGTGACAATAGCGAACGAATATTCTCTATTGTCTTCCTGCATCTCCAATCAGGAAGCAGGTCCTGAGACCCGAATGGCCGAGAGGAAACGCGGCCTTATTGGCCAGGAGCAGAAGCAGGGGGAAGCCGCCAAGAGGAGATGCAGGGGGAAGCCGCCGAAGCTGCTGGGTCGTTGGGCGAACAGGCGAGCGTCGTGGGGGGGGGGTTGTTTGCTGATTGACTGAGCGACGGGGATGTTGGGGGGTTTGGTCGACCGACCAGATGGGGGGGGGGGGGGTTGAGTGGATTGTTTGACCACCTCCCCACAAAAATGGAGCACCAGCCACCACTGGTGCACACCCTAATGCAATAGGCTGCGCACACCTATGCACACAGCACATCAGTGTAGCCTATCAATGCCCATCAATGCATCCTGATCAGTGCCCATCAGTGCAGGCTCATCAGTGCCCATCAGTGGCGCCCATCAATAGCACCTATCAATGCCCATCAGTGCAGTTTATCAGTGCTCATCAGTGCCCATCAGTGCAGCCTCATCAGTAAACACTGTACATCAGAGTAGCCTATCAATACCCATCAATGCATCCTCATCAGTGCTAATCAGTGCAGCCTCATCATTAAACACGGCACAGCAGTGTAGCCTATCAGTAGCATCAATGCATCCTCATCAGTGCCAATCAGTGCAGCTTATCAGTGCCCATCAGTGCAGCCTCATCAGTGCCCATCAGTGCAGCTTACCAGTGCCCATCAGTGCAGCTTATCAGTGACCATCAGTGCAGGCTCACCAGTGCACATCAGTGTAGCCTATCAATACTCATCAATGCATCTTCAGCAGTGCCCATCAGTGCAGCTTATCAGTGCCCATCAGTGCAGCCTCATCAGCGCACATCAGTGTAGAAGAAAAATTACTTATTTGCAAAATTTTTATAAAACAGAAACTTAGAAAAACTTTTTCTTTAACAGTTTTTTCCTTTGTTTAGCAAAATCTAAAAACCCCAGTGGTGATTAAATACCGCCAAAAGAAAGCTCTATCTGTCTCAAACAAATGATAAAAATGTCACATGGAGTACGGCGTTGCATGACCGTGCAATTGTCATTCAAAGTGTGCCAACGCTGAGACCTGAAAATTGGCCTGGGCAGGAAGCGGGTGAAAATGTCCGGTACTGAAGTGGTTAAAAAGGGGCTCCAAGCCTGCTGCCGGTGACAGAGAGCACTCACCCCTATCTGTGATGCTGGGCACTCTCATTATAAACGCTAACATGCTATTATGGAAGAGAGCCATGTGTTCAACCTCTAAATACATTTTATTTTAGAAATAATAAAATAGAAAAGGATTTGTTTCCAAAAATATACAATAAAAGCGACAAAAAAACGGTATATTTTCCTAAAAAAAACCTCCCAACCCACATTGCTTAGAATTATTCCATGAATCTGATGTTCTCAGGTGACTAAAATACCTTTGAATAAAAGGGAGCAGATTCAGCTTAAAGCAAACTAACTAAATAAATGAAGAGCTGCCATGCAGTCGGAATGGACAGCGCGGCCATATGATAAAATATTAATATGGAAGTCTGTTTGATGCAGTGATTCTGCCTCATTGCTATTCCCGGGATGAAGGGCACTCCTTTGGTCTCAGACATGGTGCCAGCATAGCAGAGAGTGCTGCAGTGTCGCAGGGGTGATTGACATCACATGGTCAAACGTAGAGTTTGGTCCTTCCTATTATGAAGATCATGGAATAGCTGGAGGGGCAGCACAGGAAATTTGGTCATCAAAAGCGCTTCCAAGACTGACTGGTTCCCCCCACCTTTACTTACCCAGGTTCCGTAGGCTTCCATTAAACATAGGGAGGAATTTACAAATACAGACCAGCAGAACCCTTCAAAGCCTGAATACCAGATGAGCACGGTCATCACTAGCTGTATAGCTGTAGGCCGCAGACAGTTGTACACAACATACATACAAAAAACCACAGTGGTAGAGATACTAGAGGGTACCTGAGCATGAAGTATAAATCATCATGACTGCATTTTAGGTTGTAGCCACATGGTGTCATATACAAGTGCTATCCGCTCAACCCTCCATCCAAGCAGTGCCATCAGCTCAACCTTCCATCCAAGCAGTGCCATCAGCTCAACCCTCCATCCAAGCAGTGCCATCAGCTCAACACTCCATCCAAGCAGTGCCATCAGCTCAACCCTCCATCCAAGCAGTGCTATCAACTCAACCCTCCATCCAAGCAGTGCCATCAGCTCAACCCTCCATCCAAGCAGTGCTGTCAGCTCAACCCTCCATCCAAGCAGTGCCATCAGCTCAACCCTCCATCCAAGCAGTGCTATCAGCTCAACATTCCATCCAAGCAGTGCTATCAACTCAACCTTCCATCCAAGCAGTACTATCAACTCAACCCTCCATCCAAGCAGTGCAATCAGCTCAACCTTCCATCCAAGCAGTGCAATCAGCTCAACCCTCCATCCAAGCAGTGCCATCAGCTCAACCCTCCATCCAAGCAGTGCCATCAGCTCAACTCTCCATCCAAGCAGTGCCATCAGCTCAACCCTCCATCGAAGCAGTGCCATCAGCTCAACCCTCCATTGAAGCAGTGCCATCAGCTCAACCCTCCATCAAAGCAGTGCCATCAGCTCAACCTTTCAACCAAGCAGTGCTATCAGTACAAACCTCCATCCAAGCAGTGCTATTAGATCAACCATCCATCTGATTAGTGCCATCAGCTCTACCCTCCATTCAAGCAGTGCTATCAGATCAACCCTCCATCCAAGCCGTGCTATCAGATCAACCCTCCATCCAAGCAGTGCTATCAGCTCAGCCCTTTAACCAAGCAGTGCTATCATCAGCTCAACCCTTCAACTAACCAAGTAGTGCTATCAGATCAACCCTCCATCCAAGCAGTGCCATCAGCTCAACCCTCCATCCAAGCAGTGCCATCAGCTCAACCCTCCATCCAAGCAGTGCCATCAGCTCAACCCTCCATCCAAGCAGTGCTATCAGCTCAACCCTCCATCCAAGCAGTGCCATCAGCTCAACCTTTCAACCAAGCAGTGCTATCAGTACAAACCTCCATCCAAGCAGTGCTATCAGTACAACCCTCCATATGATTAGTGCTATTAGCTCAACCCTTCATTCAAGCAGTGCTATCAGATCAAACCTCCATCCAAGCAGTGCTATCAGCTCAACGCTTCAACCAAGCAGTGCCATCAGTACAACCCTCCATCTGATTAGTGCCATCAGCTCAACCCTCCATTCAAGCAGTGCTATCAGATCAACCCTCCATCCAAGCAGTGCTATCAGCTCAGCCCTTCAACCAAGCAGTGCTATCATCAGCTCAACCCTTCAACTAACCAAGCAGTGCTATCAGATCAACCCTCCGTCCAAGCAGTGCTATCAGATCAACCCTCCATCTGATTAGTGTCATCAGCTCAACCCTCCATTCAAGCAGTGCTATCAGATCAACCCTCCATCCAAGCAGTGCTATCAGCTCAGCCCTTCAACCAAGCAGTGCCATCATCAGCTCAACCCTTCAACTAACCAAGCAGTGCTATCAGATCAACCCTCCATATGATTAGTGCCATTAGCTCAACCCTCCATTCAAGCAGTGCTATCAGATCAACCCTCCATCCAAGCAGTGCCATCAGTTCAACCCTCCATCCAAGCAGTGCTATCAGCTCAACCCTCCATCCAAGCAGTGCTATCAGATCAACCCTCCATCCAAGCAGTGCTATCATCAGCTCAACCTTTCAACCAAGCAGTGCTATCATCAGCTCAACCCTTCAATTAGCCAAGCAGTGCTATCGGCTCAACCCTCCATCCAAGCAGTGCTATCGGCTCAACCCTCCATCCAAGCAGTGCTATCGGCTCAACCCTTCAACTAAGCAGTGCTATCGGCTCAACCCTTCAACTAAGCAGTGCTATCATCAGCTCAACCCTTCAACCAAGTAGTGCTATCAGCTCAACCCTCCATCCAAGCAGTGCCATCATCTCAATCCTCCATCCAAGCAGGGCTATCAGCTTAACCCTCCAACCAAGCAGTGTGATTAGCTCAACCCTCCATCCAAGCAGTGCTATCATCCCAGCCCTTTATCGGAGCAGTGCTCAATTTTATAGACAAGATTTGTCCGAATCCCCAGCCATCATCTCCTTTAATTGGTTCATGACCTCACCCATTAGTCTGCGTAGACCTTGAGGTCAGGTGACCAGGATCCCCAGAAACATGTTTAGGTCCACAACACTTGGGCTCTCAACTTTAGTGACATACCACCCCATTTAAAGAGACCCTGAAAAGGTACAATGTTTCTTATAAAACTCTACTATGCATAATTATGCAGTTACAGTACTGAGAAAAAATTCCCATTTAGAACTTCTAATAAAATCCTGCAGCAAGTGCACTGGAATATTACAAAACGTACAGAACAGGAACAATGTGCAATAGATTACACAGTACATTCACATTAAAGCATGAGGAGTTCTGGGGGACTTAAAGTAGTAACTTTTTTTCTCATTTTGAGCAGAGGAAGGGAGGGTTATAACCCCTTCACTTTTTTCTTTTTGCCATCTGTGTCCCTTCCCTTAATTTCCTGACCCATAGCCAAAACAAGCAGTGAGAGGAATGCCTTCAAAGTAAGGGAATCCCTGGTTGTCACCAGTGTCCCAGTTGGAAGATTTCCTTTCTATTCCTGTTCTTGTGACTACCTAAATTAGGGATGCCTTTTTTTTCACTAATAACGATAAACATGACAAAGAGAGGGCGAATCTCACTACTCGGGGAGCAGGCGGTAATATAAACCTTACAGGGCGACTAATCCCTCTCTACTCTATCCAAAAGTAAAAAAGATGTTTTGCCTTTAGTTATTCTATAAAGTGAACTTGGACTAAAATATAAACTGTTTAATGTTCCTGAAAGATTTCCTGTGAAAAATAGCAGTGCTTGTGCACTCCAAATTCTGTAGCCTCATAGATATATGCAGCATGCCCAGTGTGAGATCATCTAAGGCAGTGTTCCCCAACCCAGTCCTCAAGGCCCACCAACAGGTCATGTTTTCAGGATTTCCCTCAGATGAATCAGCTGTGGAAATTACTAAGGCAGTGAAACTGATCAAATCACCTGTGCAAAATAATGGAAATCCTGAAAACATGACCTGTTGGTGGGCCTTGAGGACAGGGTTGGGGAACAATGATCTAAGGCACTGCTGCCTCTGACTGATAGTCTCACCAGATTTGTAGTAAGATTTGGTGATGTCGCTACTTTGCTCCATATGGTTTTCATTGCTGGAGAGGAAGCTGTACCTGAGGATCTGCAGTGCAAGGATCTCCCTACTTCTAAGCCTGGTAGTCTCAAGAGATGTGGAGTGGGATTTGGTGATGTCACTACTGTGCTGCTCACTGTTCTCCTTACTGGAAAGGAAGTTTTACCTGAGGATCTGCAGTGCCAGGATCTCCCTGCTTCCAAGCCTAGTAGTCTCAAGAAATGCGGAGTGAGATTTGGTGATGCCACTACTTTGCTGCTCACTGTTCTCCTTGATGTATAGGGAGCCGTACCTGAGGACCTGCAGTGCAAAGATCTCCCTGCTTCCAAGCCTGGTAGTCTCAAGAGATGTGGCATGAGATTTGGTAATGCCGCTAATGTGCTGCTCACTGTTCTCCTTGCTGGGGAGGAAGCTGCACCTGAGGACCTGCAGTGCAAGGATCTCCCTGCTTCCAAGCCTGGTAGTCTCAAGAGGTTTGGAGTGAGATTTGGTGATGTCACGACTGTGCTGCTCACAGTTCTCCTTGCTGGAGAGGAAGCTATACCCGGAGGACCCGCAGTGCAAGGATCTCCCTGCTTCCAAGCCTGGTAGTCTCAAGAGATTTGGAGTGAGATTTGGTGATGTCACGACTGTGCTGCTCACAGTTCTCCTTGCTGGAGAGGAAGCTATACCCGAGGACCCACAGTGCAAGGATCTCCCTGCTTCCAAGCCTGGTAGTCTCAAGAGATTTGGAGTGAGATTTGGTGATGTCAGGACTGTGCTGCTTACAGTTCTCCTTGCTGGAGAGGAAGCTATACCCAAGGACCCGCAGTGCAAGGATCTCCCTGCTTCCATGCCTGGTAGCCTCAGGAGATTTGGTGATGTCACTACTGTGCTGCTCATTATTCTTCTTGCTAGAGAGGATGTTGTACCTGAGGACCTACCATGGAAGGCTCTTCCTGCTTCCAAGCATGGTGGCCTCAGAAGATTTGTAGGGGTATCTGGTGCTGTCACTACTGTTCTGCTCACTGCTCTCTATGCTGGAGAGGAATTTGTACTGGAGGACCGGCAATACAAGGATTTCCCTGCATCCAAGCCCGGTGGCCTCAAGAGATCTGGAGTGAGATTTGGCGATGTCACTACTGTGCTACTCACTTGCTGGAGAGGAAGCTGCACCTGGGGACCTGCAGTGCAAGAATCTCCCTGCTCCTGCTTTATCCATTATGTGGGTCTGTGCATCCTCCAACTTTATCATTACCCCACCAGAAATCAGGACACAACTTAGATATGAGGAAGCAAAGCCCTGCTTCTACCACTATGGCGATTTCAACAGTGAGGCACAGGGCAGAACAAGGCATGGCGAATCAGTAAGGAAAAAAATACTGATGACCAGTCCTTTGCCCTCTCCTTGCTTCTTTGGGGGAGGGGGGGCGGCACAGCTTCCACAGTACAGGTCCTCTTTAACTTCAGGCCTGTCAATGCAACTTATACACTGAAGTCACCCTTCCGTACCATGGCGATGGATTAATCCTTGGCGACCTTTTGTAACATTTATATTTGTGGTAAATGTAGCACAGCTTCCATCGTATTTAAAGCTGTGACTGAGGGAACTGGCCGATAATAGAATGCAGCTAAAGAGAAGAATATTTCACAACCGTAAAACCGTCCGCGATTCCACCAAACTAATCTCTTTTCCTCCATTTATTACCGCCCTGCGGCCAGACACGCTATTATCACCCTAACAGTGAGGCGCGGGATGCCGCACTCCGCGCGGCGCACAGGACACAGCTTGGTATATCACACATATTAACAACCGACAAGTACCTTTTGTCATTGGAATGGAAATCTGCACTTCCACCGACTCACTAACAAGATAGAGGACATCAGAAGAATGCAAAATCTCAGAGCATCCTTCAATAACAAGATCTCTGACCATTGAGACTGGAGACCTGCGTCAGACGGCTTCTTTGTAGCCCCCTTGTAGACTGTTTTCTCTGTAGCCATGTGCAACCTTGGGAGTGGCTGGTAGTTGTGGTTCACCTGATGGCTGCCCTCAATCCCACCACATATCACGCATCCGGAGTCACTGACCAGGCCGGCTCTTGTTTTTGTTGTTTTATTTAGGGGAAATAACTTGGATGGGGAAAAGGGGTGACTGTGGGATGCCCCAGGAATTATTGTATACGACTTCCATATACAGTCCTGTATATGCATAGTACTCAGCTTACTGACCGTTTCTCCTTACAGTTCTCTCTCGCCAGCACTATACTTGCAGACTATTGCTTCATCACTCCTCTCCAGCACATCACTTGGTTTCCAACTTGAAAGGAAATCTATCAAGCATATTTACCACTTTCTCTTCACTGCAGCTAGCACATGGCGAGCTACACTCTATCAGCAGGACCTCCGGACCCCCCATTACAGGCCAGGGATCACGGGCCCCTGAATATGTAGCAAAGTACTTGGGTGCTAGCTGGGCCTTTGATGAACTAAAACTTCCAGCCCATCCCTCTTCCAGGCCACCACACCGGCCTGCTTTCCTCACAGCGACACTCCTTCCCCTGACTGGCTCCCAAGGCTTCCACAGACTGGCCACTATTCCTCTCCCAGCCTGCTCCAGCACTTTCTCTTCCAGCTCCCAGGGTGTGTCACTCACTGACTTCAGTGGACGCTTTAAAGTGTCTCAGTAGCACCTCTGCTGCTCTCCTGTTCCCTTGTGCGACTCCAGGAATCACCTCCCCTCCTAGCTTCACCCGAACCTCCAGGCCTCAAGGTCACCCCCTTCCCCCCAGACTGCAGGTTCCCTCCCGCGTAGAGGCCTCCACAGCACCTCTGCTACATCTTCACACTTCCATCTCCAGCAACTCCTCCTTGAATGACCCAGCCCCCAGTATATGAGAAGACCTGCCCCCTGCCAATCCAGATTGGGGATTGGTCAGGGCTTCCTATGACACTCCAGATGATGACACCTCTTGTCCTACCTTCACTCTGGAAAGTTCCAGGGCTTCCCAGAAGAAGGTAGGAAGGTTTAGTGACATCATCTGTTGGACTGCCACAGTCCAACCTGAGCCAATCCCCAAGCCCAGATCAAAACATTCAGGCCTGCTCTTACACTCAGGCCTGACTAAATTTTGCCTCTCCTGCAAAAACATCTAGACTATGGGGGCGTTACATCTCTAAGACGGCTCTTACAGGGTCTCAGCTATGTCCTTCCCCTGTGCTTCTAGCTTAGGGACTGTTCAAAGTATATCCACCTAGTGAAGTGTGTCCTCCTGTTACACTTGAACATTTATGGAGTATCCCATCCCAGCCCCTCTCCTGTTACAAGTTCTACAAGCAATACATCTTAAAAAGACCACCGCTAGGCCGTTTAATGGAGCCAGAGTGAATGCCTGTGTGATTGGTAGCCTCTGTACTTGTAGGTCCCCCTTGTCCTAAACAGGGGCTATTATGTCAATGTAGTTTTTGGCTGGGCTGTAGTTAGCTCAGACTGATTGTATAGTTTTCCACATGGCTTTTCCCTAAGCTTAAGGTGGCTTGTGATTTCTCATTGGCACCAGTAGATGTCACCGGTATCACTGGTCACAGTATGAGATTTCACGAACAAAACTAAGTTATGAATATTTTCTTCAGCCAATCCAGCAAGAGGTTTATGTCACTGGTGCTTGCTGGGGGGAAGCATATAAATACTTGGGACAGGCCATGTGCTCACTCTCTTCCGCTAAACTGAGGCCTAGGGAGGTGCTGTTGGATGGAGCTCTGCCTAGTGTGGGGTCTAACGTATGCTGAAGTGGTCCTGAGGCTGTCCTGCCTGGTCTGGTGGAAGCTGGGCCAAGGAGGAGACCCAGGGGAGGCCCCTTGCTGGAGAGAGCCAGGAAGAGGGCTGATCTCTGAGACGGGCCTGGTGACTCATTTGAAGAATGCACTGAAATTAGGGATGATGCTTACAGTGTTGCCGTGTCGGCTTAAAAGGTTCTGATGCTGTGGGGCTGGACATTGATCTGGAGAGTCTAAGTGTTCCGTTAGGGCAGGTATTTCCAAACTTTCTAAACAAAGGGCCAGTTTACTGCCCTTCAGACTTTATGGGGTCCAGACTGTGGCCAGTGGAAATAGAAAATGTAAAAAAAGGAATTATGCCCCATGGTTGGTGTCGTGGAAGGAATTCTGATATGTTGTTGATGTCAGTGGAAGGAATTCTGCCCCATCGTTGGCGTCAGTGGAAGGAATTCTGCCCCATCGTTGGTGTCAGTGGAAGGAATTCTGCCCCATCGTTGGCGTCAGTGGAAGGAATTCTGCCCCATGGTTGGTGTCAGTGGAAGGAATTCTGCCCCATCATTGGCGTCAGTGGAAGGAATTCTGCCCCATCGTTGGTGTCAGTGGAAGGAATTCTGCCCCATCGTTGGCGTCAGTGAAAGGAATTCTGCCTCATCATTGGTGTCAGTGGAAGGAATTTTGCCCCACCGTTGGCGTCAGTGGAAGGAATTCTGCCCCATGGTTGGTGTCAGTGGAAGGAATTCTGCCCCATGGTTGGTGTTAGTGGAAGGAATTCTACCCCATGGTTGGTGTCAGTGGAAGGAATTCTGCCCCATCGTTTGGTGTCAGTGGAAGGAATTCTGCCCCATCATTGGTGTCAGTGGAAGGAATTCTGGCCCATCATTGGTGTCAGTGGGAGGAATAGTGCCCCATCATTGGCGTCAGTGGAAGGAATTCTGCCCCATCGTTGGCGTCAGTGGAAGGAATTCTGCCCCATGGTTGGTGTCAGTAGAAGGAATTCTGCCCCATCGTTGGTGTCAGTGGAGGGAATTCTGCCCCATCGTTGGCGTCAGTGGAAGGAATTCTGCCCCATCGTTGGTGTCAGTGGGAGGAATTCTGGCCCACCATTGGTGTCAGTGGGAGGAATAGTGCCCCATTGCTGGTGTCAGTGGAAGGAATAGTGCCCCAAGGGCCAGATAAAGGCAAGCAAAGTGCCCCATCTGGCCCCCGGGCCGCAGTTTGGAGACCACTGCGCTACGGTATCTGGGACCCCTAACCCTCACCCCTTAACCATTCTGCAATAAAACTTTAAAAAAGACAAGATTGGCGCCCAATGTCCTTTCTCATCTACCCATTTTAGCCATGCCCTGGGGTAAAATGCTAGCCTGCCCCTGGCTTCTGGAGGTACTATCTTGCCCTTGGGGTGTCAGAGGGGTGCTACATACTGTTTGGGGAAGAATCAGTTAAAATCAGTGACTCCTATAGGGATGGCACAACATAATATTATGGGGAGCTCGGAGACGGTGTTGTGGTTGAGAAAGTCTCCCGGATATTTATTTTTGGTGGAGCGGTATAATTCTACATTTCTTGCCGTGGAAGAACTCCCCCAGCCATCCGCCTGTTCCTGAATCGCTGTGCAAATCAGTTTTCCTGCTGTATTTGAAATTGTGGGCAAACATCATTATTTCTGAGTACGCGGCCAGGTAACGGAGTGTGAACACAAAGATAATGCGGCACAGCAGAAGACAGGCAGAAGCCCGGTCAGCGCAGGAGATCGGCTGAGAGAAGCCGCTCATTATTCCTCCGCCGCTTTCTGTATCAGCCAGGGAAGAGGATCTCAGTGTGAGTTTCTGATGGTATTTACCCTCCTCGCTGCGTTACGCCGAGAACATTAAGCACCTACTTATTTCAGAGTATGCAGAAGAAGAGAAATGAGCTGCACACGTCCCCGGCTCACACCGCCCCCCAGGAGAGCGCCAGACAAGCTCATCGCTCCAGCCGTCTATATATAAACTATATAGAACTCCACGGGACTGTCTGCAAAATAATTGCTTCCGCCTCGCCGCTCTTCATCCAACGACAAGTTCTTCTTCCAAAAAGTGAAGTGGGGGAAAAAAAAATAAATGAAAGGAGTTGGAAGCGTAGGACCGGCATGGCGGCATCGAAATTAGCATTGCCAGAAGGAAGTGTAAGGTTAAGGCTATGCAGGACAAGATTCCCTACCGGGTAGGTAGTCCAACGCCAAACTGAAGGGGCATGCATGGCAGGCTGGCAACACTGGCGCTAATTGCGAGGCAGCCGCTTAACAGGAAGTGATGTCACCAGCAGGATCTCCAAGGAAGAAACTTTGTAGCAGAGTCTCAAAACACAAATTTTCTCCAGAAACTGTATACAGCGAGGCATGACGCCGAACATACGGAAGACAAGATTTATGGTTTAGAGCAGCCTTTGTCAATCTTTTCAACACCGAGGAACCCTTGAAATAATTCTCAGGTCTCGGGGAACCCCTACTAAAAATTAAAAATCTACAACTCATGATACATTAGTGTGATGGTCAATGGGAACAATGCTCCTTACACTTGTGGTCATTGGGAACAATGCTCCTCACACTTGTGGTCATTGGGAACAATGCTCCTCACACTTGTGGTCAATGGGAAAAATGCTCCTCACACTTGTGGTCGATGGGAAGAATGCTCCTTACACTTGTGGTCATTGGGAAGAATGCTCCTTACACTTGTGGTCAATGGGAAGAATGTTCCTTACACTTGTGGTCATTGGGAAGAATGCTCTTCACACTTGTGGTCAATGGGAAGAATGTTCCTTACACTTGTGGTCATTGGGAAGAATGTTTCTTACACTTGTGGTCAATGGAAAGAATGCTCCTCACACTTGTGGTCAATGGGAAGAATGTTCCTTACACTTGTGGTCAATGGGAAGAATGCTCTTCACACTTGTGGTCAATGGGAAGAATGCTCCTCACACTTGTGGTCATTGGGAAGAATGCTCCTTACACTTGTGGTCAATGGGAAGAATGCTCCTTACACTTGTGGGCAATGGGAAGAATGCTCCTTACACTTGTGGTCAATGGGAAGAATGCTCCTTACACTTGTGGTCAATGGGAAGAATGCTCCTTACACTTGTGGTCATTGGGAAGAATGCTCCTTACACTTGTGGTCATTGGGAAGAATTACCCCTTACAGATAGCTAAAAAGATCAATGGTATCATTGGGAATTTATCTGAGAGGTAGAAATTGGCCATTGCTCAAGGAACCCCTAGCAACCTCTGGAGGAACCCTAGGGTTCCACAGAACCCTGGTTGAGAAACCCTGGTTTATATGCGGTTTTCAATGGCACTTTATGCATTGATATACAGGGGTTGATTTACTAACACTGGAGTGCGCAAAATATGGTGCAGCTGCACATGGTGGCCAATCAGCTTCTAACTTCAGCTTCTTCGATCAAGCTTTGACAACAAATCCTGGAAGCTGGTTTCTCTGCAGAGCTGCACCAGATTTTTCACTTTTCAGCTTTAGTAAATCAACCCCATAGTGCCTTGAAAAAGTATTCATACCCCTTGGAATTGCCCACATTTTGTCAGGTTACAAACAAAAACGTGAATGTATTTTATTGGGATTTTATGTGATAGACGACACAAAGTGGCTCATAATTGT
Organism: Glandirana rugosa; assembly: GCA_018402905.1. NCBI lineage: Eukaryota > Metazoa > Chordata > Amphibia > Anura > Ranidae > Glandirana > Glandirana rugosa. Next base: position 69,841 of record BLSH010355438.1, on the reverse strand, counting down.
GAAGTGGAAGGAAAATGATAAATGATACAAATAAATCTGTGAAAAGTGTGGGGGGCATTTGTATGGCGCCCCCCGGAGTCAATACTTTGTAGAACCGCCTTTCCCTGCAATTACAGCTGCAAGTCTTTTTGGGGAAGTCTCTGCCAGCTTTGCCCATCTAGAGAGGACATTTTTGCCCATTCTTCTTTGCAGAATCCCCCAAGCTCTGTCAGATTGAATGGAGAGCATCTGTGATCAGCAATTTTCAAGTCTTACCACAGATTCTCCATTGGATTTAGGTCTGGACTGAGACTGGACCAGTCTAACACATGAATATGCTTTGATCTAAACCATTCCATTGTAGCTCTGGCTGGATGTTTAGGGTCGTTGTCCTGCTGGAAAGTGAACCTCCGCCCCGGTCTCAAGACTTTTGCAGACTCTAACAGGTTTTCTTCTAAGATTTCCCTGTATTTGGCTCCATCCATCTTCCCATCAACTCTGACCAGCTTCCCTGTCCCTGCTGAAGAAAAGCATCCCCACACCATGATGCTGCCACCACCATGTTTCACGGTGGGGATGGTGTGTTGAGGGTGATGTGCAGGGTTAGTTTTCCGCCACACATAGCGTTTTGCTTTTAGGCCAAAAAGCTCAATTTTGGTCTCATCTGAGCAGAGCCCCTTCTTCCACATGTTTGCTGTGTCCCCCACATGGCTTCTCACAACCTGCAAACAGGACTTCTTATGGATTTCTTTCACCAATGGCTTTCTTCTTGCCACTCCTCCATAAAGGGCAGATTTGTGGAGAGCACGACTAATAGTTGTCCTGTGGACAGATTCTCCCACCTGAGCTGTGGATCTCTGCAACTCCTCCAGAGTTACCATGGACCTCTTGGCTGCTTCTATGAATGCTCTCTTTGCCCGGCCGGTCAGTTTAGGTGGACGGCCATGTCTTGGTAGGTTTGCAGCTGTGCCATACTCTTTCCATTTTCCGATGATTGATTGAACAGAGCTCCACGAGATGTTCAAAGCTTGGGAGATTTTATTATAACCCAACCCTGCTTTATACTTCACCACAACTTTATCCCTGACCTGTCTGGTGTGTTCCTTGGCCTTCATGATGCTGTTTGTTCACTAAGGTTCTCTAACAAGCCTCTGAGGGCTTCACAGAACAGCTGTATTTATATTGAGATTAAATGACACACAGGTGGACTCTATTTACTAATTAGGTGACTTCTGAAAGCAATTGGTTCCACTAGAGTTAAGTTAGGGGTATCAGAGTAAAGGGGGCGCCATACAAATGCCCCCCACACTTTTCACAGATTTATTTGTATCATTTATCATTTTCTATCCACTTCACAATTATGAGGTACTTTGTGTCGGTCTATCACATAAAATCCCAATAAAATACATTTACAATTTTGGTTGTCACATGACAAAAATGTGGGGAATTTCAAGGGGTATGAATACTTTTTCAAGGCACCGTACCTCCTTGACCTGGTCTGTCTGGACAATATGGCCACCTGCTGACTTGGCACCATCAATAGGCAGCTTAAAGTGATCCAAAAGTCTATTTTTTTCTTTAAAAAGAACAAACATGTTATACTTTCCTGCCCTGTGCAGAGATTTGGCACAGAGCAGCCTGAATCCTCCCCTTCTCGGGTCTCTCGCCGGCTGAAGCCCGCTGTCGGTTGACGTCACAGAGCTGGACTGGCACCTGGCTCAGCCCCTCAGCAAGCCACTGAGAACCGGAGCCGGCCTCTCCCGGCCCCTCCACAGCCCAGCAGCACTCCAGTGAGTGCGGGGGGAACAGAGCAGATAGAGGTCACTGGCAAGTCACCAGCTCTCTGCTCAGGGGGTACTGACAACTGAGGGATCGGCGGTATTTGATCGCTCTGTTCCCAGCCTTAGAGCTGGTAGGGGACTGGTGCTTCATCCACCTAGGTAAGTGTGATTCTAAACATACCTATAATAATGAATGACAAAGGACGACCAATAGAGTTTAAATGTATTGCTTTGAAAACATGGGTGTAGAGAAGGAGGGCATAGGGGGTCCAGGCACTGGAGGGGATCTGTACTAGAGGGGGCTCTATACTGGGGGCGTCCTTT
>BLSH010355438.1:41640-60235 GCA_018402905.1 Glandirana rugosa | reverse complement strand
TGTACATAAGTATCACAGACTCCTCCCATGTGCATAAGTATCACAGACTCCTCCCATGTACATAAGTATCACAGGCTCCTCCCATGTACATAAGTATCACAGACTCCTCCCATGTACATAAGTATCACAGACTCCTCCCATGTACATAAGTATCACAGGCTCCTCCCATGTACATAAGGATCACAGACTCCTCCCATGTACATAAGTATCACAGACTCCTCCCATGTACATAAGTATCACAGACTCCTCCCATGTACAGAAGGATCACAGTCTTTGCTCAATACTTTGGTGAAGCCCTTTGGCACCAATTACAGCCTCAGGTCTTGTTGATGCTATGAGCTTGGCACCTATTTTTGGGCAGTTTCTCCCATTCTTCTTTGCAGGACCTCTCAAGCTCCATCAGGCTGGATGGGGAGCATCAGTGCTCAGCCATTTTCAGATCTCTCCAAGATGATCAATTGGGTTCAAGTCTGGGCTCTGGCTGGGACACTCAAGGACATTCACAGAGTTGTCCCATAGCCACTCCTTTGTTATCTTGGCTGTGTGCTGAGGGTCGTTGTCTTGTTGGAAGATGAACCTTCACCCCAGTCTGAGGTCGAGCGCGCTGTGGAGAAGGTTTTCATCAAGGATGTCTCTGTACATTGCTGCATTCATCGTTCCCTCAATCCTGACCTAGTCTCCCAGTTCCTGCCTCTGAAAAATATCCCCGCAGCATGGTGCTTCCACCACCATGCTTCACTGTAGGGATGGTATTGCCCAGGTGATGAGCAGTGCCTGGTTTCCTCCAGACATGACGCTTGCCATGCAGGTAAAAGAGTTCAATCTTTGTTTCATCAGACCAGAGAATTTTGTTTCTCATGGTCTGAGAGACCTTCAGGTGCCTTTTGGCAAACTCCAGGTGGGCTGTCACACCTGTTACTGAGGGGTGGCTTCCGTCTGGCCCCTCTACCATACAGGCCTTCCATTACATCATAGATTCAATTTTTTGGGGAAACTTTTTGTGCTGCAAAACCAATAAAGAAAAACACCAAACCCCAATTTTTCCAAAGCCAAAAACCAAATGACTGCCGCCTGTACCCGCTGGCAGATACTCAGTACATCCCGAGGAGCTGCCATGAGCATCGGCCACAGCTGAAAGCCAAATGAGACTCCCAAACAACTGGCTGGGGACAGAGACGCCAAACGTTTATCATCACCGTCGCTTCCAACCGAAAAGCCTTCCTTTAATCTGAGAAGAGCGACCTGCGACCAGGCGTCAGATCGCTGAGCGTGTTAAATAAAAAGCTGAGCTCCGGGCAGGCTGATAAATCCGCAGTTCAAGTACTCATATGGGAGCTGCCTGACTGCTACGGGGATTTGTCATTCTGCCCAGCCGCTTCTGCGATTCCAATACCTCTGCCAGACAGCGCGGCCAGGAGGAGGACACCGCTTCCTCTGCTAGGGCCGTTCACACTTACATTGTTACTAAATGGCACATTTTTTGTCTTTTGGCAAAGTGCTTCAGGGTGCCATTCAAAATAAGTGACAGTATAAGTCACTGTGACAGTATATTGTGACAGTATAAGTCACTGTGACAGTATATTGTGACAGTATGAGTGACAGTATATTGTGACAGCATCAGTGACAGTATAGCTGACAGTATATTGTGACAGTATAAGTGACAGTATATTGTGATAGTATATTGTGACAGTATATTGTGACAGTATGAGTGACAGTATATAGTGACAGCATCAGTGACAGTATATTGTGATAGTATATTGTGACAGTATAACTGACAGTATATTGTGACAGTATAAGTGACAGTATATTTTGACAGTATAAGTGACAGTATATTTTGACAGTATAAAGTGACAGTATATTGTGACAGTATACATGACAGTATAAGTGACAGTATATTTTGACAGTATAAAGTGACAGTATATTGTGACAGTATAAGTGACAGCATATTGTAACAGTATAAGTAACAGTATAAGTGACAGTATATTTTGACAGTATAAGTGACAGTATATTGTGACAGTATACATGACAGTATAGTGTGACAGTATAAGTGACAGTATATTGTGACAGTATATTATGATAGTATATTGTGGCAGTATAAGTGACAGTATATTGTGACAGTATACATGACAGTATAGTGTGACAGTATAAGTGACAGTATATTATGATAGTATATTGTGACAGTATACATGACAGTATATTGTGACAGTATATTATGATAGTATATTGTGGCAGTATAAGTGACAGTATATTTTGACAGTATAAGTGACAGTATAAGTGACAGTATATTGTGAAAGTATAAGTGACAGTATATTGTGACAGTATAAGTGACAGTATAAGAGACAGTATATTGTGACAGTATAAGTGACAGTATATTGTGACAGTATAAGTGACAGCATAAGAGACAGTATATTGTGACAGTATAAGTGACAGTATAAGTGACAGTATATTTTGACAGTATAAGTGACAGTATATTGTGACAGTATAAGTGACAGTATATTGTGAAAGTATAAGTGACAGTATATTGTGACAGTATAAGTGACAGTATAATTGACAGTATATTGTGACAGTATAAGTCACAGTATATTGTGACAGTATAAGTCACAGTATATTGCACCAACGCATGAGGGCTCCATTCCCACTAGTGCAGCTTGTCATGCGACTTTGGACACAAAGTCGCATGACAAGTCGCAGCCCATTGATTTCAAAGGCATCCGTTCCAATCCACGTGACTTAAAGCCACCCATTCCAATCCACGTGACTTAAAGCCACAGCGACTTTGAAGAGGTTCTTACACCTTTGATGGGACTTTCTTGAGACTTGAGTGCCAGAGAGTGTAAAAAGTCACATCAAAGTCGCACTCCGTAGTCGCACGAGTTGGGGTGACTTTGGAGTCGCACTAGTGGGCACCTTATCCTTTGGTAATGCACAATCGCTGGTGTCGACAAGCCTTTAGTCCCCAAGCACAGAGGGAAGCTCATTCATTTCAATAGGTAGCTTAATGTAGTTCTATGTGCGGCGAGCTTCGCACAGATTTTAGCGCGTTTGTTGCGTGCTTTTTTTAATGGGCAGCAAAAAAGCATGTGTGCTTGCTGCATTCGGGGTGCCATTAACATTATGTGGCTCCGCAAGCATGACGCACCATTTATTGTTCATTTTAAAAATGCGCGATTGTGCTCGCCTTTACAAAGCGCTCGGGTGTGAGCAAGACCTTAGGAGTTCGGGGTCACCTCCCCACCCCCAAAATGCTCAGTGTAGAGCTTCACAGCAGCAACACACTGACAGGTCAGCAACTAAGCACCCTGTACTGCCTCTCCTGAGAGAACATGTGCATTCAGCAGAGTCTGATTGGCTCATAGCACAGCCCCTCCCTCTCCAATGGAGCAGTGCAGGAGGTGCTGCAATGTTGTGCAGGGGGTGACCGATGACACAGATGATGTCCCCACAGGGACACAATGAGAAAAGGGTGGGGGGGGGGACAAGGGGGTGTGGCACTTTAAATGAAGCTTAACCACTTAAGGTCCAGGAGCCCTTTTTTACATTTGTTTTTTACAAGTTAAAATCATTTTTTTTTGCTAGAAAATTACTTAGAACCCCCAAACATTATATATATTTTTTTCAAACACCCTAGAGAATAAAACGGCGAGCGTTGCAATACAATTTGTCACACGGTATTTGCGCAGCGGTCTTTCAAGCGCAATTTTTTTGGAAAAAAAAAACGCTTTTTTGTGTTAAAAGATAAGACAACAGTAAAGGTAGCCCAATTTTTTCATATATTATTAAAGAGGATGTTACGCCGAGTAAATAGATACCATACATGTTACGGTTGAAAATTGCGCACACTCGCGGAATGGCGACAAACTCCGGTACTTAAAAATATCCATAGGTGACGCTTTAAAAAATGTTAACGGTTACCAGGTTAGAGGTGCAGAGGAGGTCTTTTGCTAGGATTATTGCTCACACTCTGGCGATCACGGTGATACCTCACATGTGTGGTTTGAACACCGTTTTCATGTGCGGGCGTGACTTACGTATGCGTTTTTTTTGCTGTGCGAGCTTGCGGGGACTGTGGCGCTTTAAATTTTTTTTTTTTTTTTTTTAGTCACACCGTTTGTTTAAAAAAAAAAAAAAAAAATCTGATCACTTTTATTGCTATCACCAGGAAAGTAAACATCCCTTGTGATAGTAATATATGGTGACAGGTACTCTTTATGGAGGGATGGGGGAGTCTAAAAGACCCCCCATCCCTCCTTTGCACTTCACAGTATTCAGATTGCCAAAAACGGCGATTCTGAATACTGTCACATTTTTAAAAACCGGCGCTGTTTTGCTGCAGAGTAAACCGGAAGTGACGTTGCTTCCGGAAATGTACGAAGGAGTCCTGATTGAAGCCGATTCCGACTTCCACAGGGACTACACACAGCGTCGGATCTGAGCTCCGGTCTCTTGGTGGGACGGGAGATCGGAGAAGAGCGGCGGACGGTGGCGGGAGAGGGGGGTGGCCCCTCCCGCTCCCTGGAATAAAGACTGAGCGGTTTCCGAGCCGGGTCGGCCAATGTCACCGGATAGCCGGCCACCTGCTCTAAAAAACGGTACCAGGCTATAGCCTGTAGCTGCAGACTGAACCCCGATACTTCCACTTAAAGCTGCCGCCGCTTATAAACGGCAAATCGCGTTGAGTGGTTAAAATAGCCTGGTAAGGCTGTAGCTTCCATCCCTAAATTTAGTAGTAAACCAATTGCACGTTGTGCAATGGAGCAAAGGGATGGGACTTTAGATGAAGAATGTGGTGGTCGTGAGGTAGCATTGATGGACTTTGATTGGTTAGGGTTATAAGGATATTTATTGATACAGTTAATTATACAGTTGTATGTAAATGGTCACAACAGCGATCCAAAAGGGAGACGCAATCAATAGTTAAATATATACACACACAATTGATATAAAACAATAAAAGCTGCATGGCCCATAGCCTAGGATTCCATGGGCTATTACCCCTAAGTTTGCTCCTGACGAGTGGCCTGTTGAAGCCTCGAAACGCGTAGAGCCAACATCTACCGTGTTTGGGTTACCCTTATGGCAGGGGTAGGCAACCCGCGGCCCTCCAGCTGTTGTGGAACTACATTCCCCATGACGCATTGCAAGGCTGGCAGTTACAATTACTCCCAGAGGCATAATGGGACTTATAGTTCTGCAACAGCTGGAGGGCCGCAGGTTGCCTACCCCTGCCCTACTGCTGTTCACAATATTTTTTCTCCTTAAACTTAGGGGTAATACCCCGTGGAATCCTAGGCCAAGTTTAATGAGAAAAAATATTGTGAACAGCAGAGAACCGGTATCCCATAGGGGTAACCCAAACACGGTAGTTGTTGGCTCTACGCGTTTCGTGGCTTCAATGGTCCCTCGCTCTATAAAGAAAGTCATTTCACGAGAAGAATGAAACTAATAATTTCTGCCCTGTCCTCCCCTCCGCGCCGTCCCTTCACCAAATCCGATGCAATTTAGTTAGGGAAGATAATTTATTTCTAGTCACTCTTCGCACTCTGAGTTCATCGGCATAGCACAGTGTCAGGGAAAGGATTGGAGGCATGTGGTGGAGGATGCGGGCAAACGTTTAGGGACCCGCACTGCTGTGAGGTTATTACATTTTCCTTGTCGGGGAAACGCTGATACTTTGTTTCTATTTTTCAGACACTTGAATACAGAGTTAATTTGTTTTCTGTGTACCGGCCTGCTGGCTGCAGATGAAATATACTGTCATTAGGAGTATATGCAGACGGAGGAGTTGGTATGGTAACTGTGCAGACTGTCTGACATGCAGTGACCGCCTAGAGGTTTGTATCTTGTAAATAAATGTATCTCTCCTCTTCCCCGGGGGAGCAAAGGCCAAATATATCCCCGGGCTTCTGACTCACCGCCATGGTCTACGTCTGGGAGCAGAAAATCAAGATATCCGTTCAGGAGGAATAAACACAAACAATAGATAATGATGGTTCAAGTGTATTTAATGCAAATAAATAAATACAGTGGCGAGGGGTCAGAACCCCGGTCAGGTCTTTATTTCTATCTGTGTCCCTGTGGGAAACCAATTGCACATTGTGCGATGGAGCAAAGGGATGAGACTTTAGATGAAGAATGTGGTGGTCGTGAGGTAGCATTGATGGACTACAAAAGTTACAATGCTGCAGCCTCTCACCTTGTGACTCGCTACAAAGTTACAATGTTGCAGCTTCTCACCTTGTGACTCACTACAAAGTTACAATGCTGCAGCCTCTCACCTTGTGACTCGCTACAAAGTTACAATGCTGCAGCCTCTCACCTTGTGACTCACTACAAAGTTACAATGTTGCAGCTTCTCACCTTGTGACTCGCTACAAAGTTACAATGTTGCACCTCTCACCTTGTAACTTGACTACAAAGTTACAATGCTGCAGCCTCTCACCTTGTGACTCGCTACAAAGTTACAATGTTGCAGCTTCTCACCTTGTGACTCACTACAAAGTTACAATGCTGCAGCCTCTCACCTTGTGACTCGCTACAAAGTTACAATGTTGCACCTCTCACCTTGTAACTTGACTACAAAGTTACAATGTTGCAGCCTTTCACCTTGTGACTCGCTACAAAGTTACAATGTTGCAGCCTCTCACCTTGTGACTCGCTACAAAGTTACAATGTTGCAGCCTCTCACCTTGTGACTCGCTACAAAGTTACAATGTTGCAGCTTCTCACCTTGTAACTTGACTACAAAGTTACAATGTTGCAGCCTTTCACCTTGTGACTCACTACATAGTTACAATGTTGCAGCCTCTCACCTTGTGACTCCCTACAAAGTTAAAACGTTGCAGCCTCTCACCTTGTGACTGACTACAAAGTTACAATGTTGCAGCCTTTCACCTTGTGACTGACTACAAAGTTACAATGTTGCAACCTCTCACCTTGTGACTCACTACAAAGTTACAATGCTGCAGCCTCTCACCTTGTGACTCGCTACAAAGTTACAATGCTGCAGCCTCTCACCTTGTGACTCACTACAAAGTTACAATGTTGCAGCTTCTCACCTTGTGACTCGCTACAAAGTTACAATGTTGCACCTCTCACCTTGTAACTTGACTACAAAGTTACAATGTTGCAGCCTTTCACCTTGTGACTTCCTACAAAGTTACAATGTTGCAGCCTCTCACCTTGTGACTCGCTACAAAGTTACAATGTTGCAGCTTCTCACCTTGTAACTTGACTACAAAGTTACAATGTTGCAGCCTTTCACCTTGTGACTCACTACAAAGTTACAATGTTGCAGCCTCTCACCTTGTGACTCCCTACAAGGTTACAATGTTGCAACCTCTCACCTTGTGACTCACTACATAGTTACAAGGTTGCAGCCTCTCACCTTGTGACTCCCTACAAAGTTAAAACGTTGCAGCCTCTCACCTTGTGACTGACTACAAAGTTACAATGTTGCAGCCTTTCACCTTGTGACTCACTACAAAGTTACAATGTTGCAGCCTCTCACCTTGTGACTCCCTACAAGGTTACAATGTTGCAACCTCTCACCTTGTGACTCACTACATAGTTACAAGGTTGCAGCCTCTCACCTTGTGACTCCCTACAAAGTTAAAACGTTGCAGCCTCTCACCTTGTGACTGACTACAAAGTTACAATGTTGCAGCCTTTCACCTTGTGACTCACTACAAAGTTACAATGTTGCAGCCTCTCACCTTGTGACTCCCTACAAGGTTACAATGTTGCAACCTCTCACCTTGTGACTCACTACATAGTTACAAGGTTGCAGCCTCTCACCTTGTGACTCCCTACAAGGTTACAATGTTGCAACCTCTCACCTTGTGACTCACTACAAAGTTACAATGTTGCAGCCTCTCACCTTGTGACTTGACTAAAGTTACAATGTTGCAGCCTCTCACCTTGTGACTCCCTACAAAGTTACAATGTTGCAGCCTCTCACCTTGTGACTCCCTACAAAGTTACAATGTTGCAGCCTCTCACCTTGTGACTTGACTAAAGTTACAATGTTGCAGCCTCTCACCTTGTGACTTGACTAAAGTTACAATGTTGCAGCCTCTCACCTTGTGACTCACTACAAAGTTACAATGTTGCAGCCTCTCACCTTGTGACTTGACTAAAGTTACAATGTTGCAACTTCTCACCTTGTGACTCCCTACAAAGTTACAATGTTGTAGCTTCTCACCTTGTGACTCGCTACAAAGTTACAATGTTGCAGCCTCTCACCTTATGACTCCCTACAAAGTTATAATGTTGCAACTTCTCACCTTGTGACTCCCTACAAAGTTACAATGTTGTAGCTTCTCACCTTGTGACTCCCTACAAAGTTACAATGTTGTAGCTTCTCACCTTGTGACTCGCTACAAAGTTACAATGTTGCAGCCTCTCACCTTGTGACTCCCTACAAAGTTACAATGTTGCAGCCTCTCACCTTGTGACTCCCTACAAAGTTACAATGTTGCAGCCTGATCACTGGGGGGAGGGAAGACTGAGGAAATGCTTCCTCCTGCCTGCAGCAGACTGATGGCATCATCTTAGCTCATGCAACATCAGTGACAGGAGCTGAAGGACAGCTTTTTAATAATAAATGGAGAAGCTGCTGTAATAAATGATGCTGTCGCTGTATATTATGATGGGTATGCACAGAGACTTGTAGCGACAGGTCCCCCTTAGCAGCTCAGCGCTATGCGATGTTCCTAATGGAAGATGGAAGTGAAAGCAGCAGAATGAAGTGATAGCAAAGTGTCTCCTCTGGCAGCCTAGCTGCGGTGTGTCTGTATGCACGGGCAGGGCGGGGGTTGTTTCTTTCTCCTATGCTTGGCTGGCGGCCATCGGCTTCCCAGTAAATACATCAAGCCTGTCCGGGGGCAGCAGTGCATCACCGAGGGAAAAGTCATCCTCCATCTCCGAACGTTTCCGCCGAGGACGCAAAACCTCCAGACCGTCAAAGATGTGGTCATTTATCTTCAGGGGTAATAAAAACGGCCACCCTCCACCATTTATATACCCCGGCTCTGGCGTTCGCGTCACCCGGGAAATCATAGCGCTATGCGGAGGCACTGAGGCGTGCAGGGACTGCGGCGCGAAGCGTTCATCTAGGCCAAGCTTATTAATCATGACGGTTATTTTTACTACGGCGTGCGTCTTAAAATAGATGTTTTATTCTTCGGCATACGCAGTTCGGAGGTTCTGGGCCTAGAGATATTTCTGGAGAGGACGTCTGGTCCTCGCCCTCCGCAGGACTGGACCGGATTTAAAGCAGGACTCTGCCGAGCTTTACAGCGGCCATATAACTACAACACTTCCTTCTACACTATATTACCAAAAGTATTGGGACGCCTACCTTTACACGCACATGAACTTTAATGGCATCCCAGTCTTAGTCCGTAGAGTTCAATATTGGGTTGGCCCACCCTTTGCAGCTATAACAGCTTCACCTCTTCTGGGAAGGCCGTCCACAAGGTTTAGGAGTGTCTATGGGAATAATTGACCGTTCTTCCAGAAGAGCATTTGTGAGGTCAGGCACTGATGTTGGATGAGAAGGCCAGGCCTGCAGTCTCCACGCTAATTCATCCCAAAGGCGTTCTATCAGGCTGAGGTCAGGACTTCAATTTCCTCCACCCCAAACTCGCTCATCCATGTCTTTATGGACCTTGCTTTGTGCACTGGTGGGTAGTCATGTTGAAACAGGAAGGGGCCATCCCCAAACTCTTCCCGCAATGCGAATAAGTTTGAATGTTTGATCCCGTCTCCCATGATGCATTGCAAGAGGTCAATCATTTGCTAGGTGTTTGGCTTTATTTGCGGGGTAATTCCACCCAGAACTGACGTTTCAGTGCTTGATGGGGGCTGAACCACCTAAAGATTTCTCTCAGGGGACATTGGGATTTTGGGGATGTCTCATTTAAAGTTCCTTTTGCCTATTACACAGGGGATACATCACCGGCTGTTTGCTCTTAGGATTACGAAAAGCAGTCCCTCTTGGGCCTGCAAGCCTATTAGAACATGTTTCCATTGAACCCCACAGCCTGAAACATGCGAGGCTGAGAGTCCTGCCCACTGTCATCCTGCTCTTCAGTGGCAGTGTTTTGTTCCAAATTCCGCTTTATTAATTGGATTCAACTCCTGTGTTTTATTAATGAGTAAAGCTGCCTGTGAATGGTGCCAAGTCAGTAAGTGACCATACTGACCTGAGAAACTCAGTCTGTCTGACAGTATGGTCACCTGCTGACTTAGCACCATTAACAGGCAGCTTTACTCTTCAATAAGACACAGAAGTTGAAACTGTCAGGGCAGTATGGCCACCTGCTGACTTGGCACCACCCACAGGCAGCTTTACTCGTAAATAAGACACAGAAGTTGAATTCAACACAGTTTTAAATACAGCTAATTGCAGTACAGAGGGTGTTTTTCCAGACTTCTGAAATGTAAGACAATGATATCCCTAAGCCTTGTCTATATGAATAGCTAACAATGAGTAGGGAATTGTGGAAAAAATAGGGAGGGTCTAGCTAGGACTAAGCCAACTAGTTCTAAGCAGGAGGGGAGGACAGTAGTAGTAAACGAGTTGTAGTAACCCCAAACCGCCATTAGATGTCAGCAAAAAATGATAACCTATTGCAGTTCAATAGAAGACGTTAAAAAATACATAAAAGTGGGGCAAAGCAGGAAGCTCTTCGGTTCCCAATAAGGGCATTCTCATTGGACAGAGGATTGACAGCTGGAGGGCCTTAACCCCAAATCAGACAACTCGAGTTTGTAGTAAGCATGGAATCGGTCTCAGAGCGGTGCAAGGAGCAGGGTTTACCAGCTAAGAAGGGTCATAGTAAGTATTTTGTGGACCTTTAAAAAAAAAAAATTAAAGAAAACCCATAACAAAGCCAGGCAAATAAAGATATGGTGAAAAATTAAGTAAAGGCTAAAGGCAATAATGAGTAGATCCAGAGATTAAGGCAGCTGAAGTTATATGCAAATCTTGATATTTACTACAAAAGTCAAGCCCACTAGTCCAGCCCTGCCCCCCTAATGCCTCAGAGCGTCCCTATTGGGCCTACAATTTGAGGTGGGGCATCTTAGACCAACAGGGCCACTTAGGAGGCGAAGCCATGCTATACTAAGGTAAGTCCAGATCTGCACAAAACTTCAGCTGTCTCTCTCTCTCTCTCGATCTCCTGGCAGTTATGACATGCGGCTTTCCATGCAGGTAAGCCATGATTTTGTATCAGAATACGCTCAGTTTTGTATGTTGCAGTCATCCAGATTCACTCGATAACCCCAAAACGGCAGCAGGCGGTAGATCTGGCCCTCGATCGATCAGAAATGAAGAAATCATTCCACAATAATATTTGCTATTGCCGTTTTCAGGTAAGAAAAGAGAAGCGTCCATTCAGTGAATGACAGAGAGAATCCACAGGAGACAGAAACTCGCCATGGAAACAGGACAGGGATCAATGTTCAGTCTGGAGTATGTAAGATTATATCAATAGACTCTCTACAAAACGATGATTATTGCATCGAGCGGTCAACCAAATTAACCTCCAATAACAATTTCTCTGCACAGTGTGGTCAGCTGACTAGATGTGGCCTAGAATGGGTCTCCTATGTACTACTAGAAGGCTCATAGACATGCAGATGTCACTCCTAAGATGAGGAGTCTTCCTCCAATGAACAGGCTAGACGATGAAGATGAGGAGTCTTCCTCCAATGAACAGGCCAAAGGATGAGGAGTCTTCCTCCAATGAAAAGGCCAAAGGATGAGGATGAGGAGTCTTCCTCCAATGAACAGGCCAAAGGATGAGGATGAGGAGTCTTCCTCCAATGAACAGGCCAAAGGATGAGGAATCTTCCTCCAATGAACAGGCCAAAGAATGAGGAGTCTTCCTCCAATGAACAGGCCAAAGGATGAGGATGAGGAGTCTTCCTCCAATGAAGCGGCCAAAGGATGAGGAGTCTTCCTCCAATGAACAGTCCAGAGGATGAGAATAAGGAGTCTTCCTCCAATGAACAGGCCAGAGGATGAGGAGTCTTCCTCCAATGAACAGGCCAGAGGATGAGGAATCTTCCTCCAATGAACAGGCCAGAGGATGAGGAATCTTCCTCCAATGAACAGGCCAGAGGATGAGGATGAGGAGTCTTCCTCCAATGAACAGGCCAAAGGATGAGGATGAGGAGTCTTCCTCCAATGAACAGGCCAAAGGATGAGGAATCTTCCTCCAATGAACAGGCCAAAGAATGAGGAGTCTTCCTCCAATGAACAGGCCAAAGGATGAGGATGAGGAGTCTTCCTCCAATGAAGCGGCCAAAGGATGAGGAGTCTTCCTCCAATGAACAGTCCAGAGGATGAGAATAAGGAGTCTTCCTCCAATGAACAGGCCAGAGGATGAGGAGTCTTCCTCCAATGAACAGGCCAGAGGATGAGGATGAGAAGTCTTCCTCCAATGAACAGGCCAGAGGATGAGGAGCCTTCCTCCAATGAACAGGCCAGAGGATGGGGATGAGAAGTCTTCCTCCAATGAACAGGCCAGAGGATGAGGATGAGAAGTCTTCCTCCAATGAGCAGGCCAGAGTAGAAGGAGTCTTCCTCCAATGAACAGGCCACAGGATGAGGAGTCTTCCTCCAATGAACAGGCCAAAGGATGAGGAGTCTTCCTCCAATGAATAGACCAGAGGATGAGGAGACTTCCTCCAATGAACAGGCCAGAGGATGAGGAGTCTTCCTCCAATGAACAGGCCAGAGGATGAGGAGTCTTCCCCCAATGAACAGGCCAGAGGATGAGGATGAGAAGTCTTCCTCCAATGAACAGGCCAGAGGATGAGGAGCCTTCCTCCAATGAACAGGACAGAGGATGAGGAGCCTTCCTCCAATGAACAGGCCAGAGGATGGGGATGAGAAGTCTTCCTCCAATGAACAGGCCAGAGGATGAGGATGAGAAGTCTTCCTCCAATGAGCAGGCCAGAGTAGAAGGAGTCTTCCTCCAATGAACAGGCCACAGGATGAGGAATCTTCCTCCAATGAACAGGCCAGAGTAGAAGGAGTCTTCCTCCAATGAACAGGCCAAAGGATGAGGATGAGGAGTCTTCCTCCAATGAACAGGCCAAAGGATGAGGAGTCTTCCTCCAATGAACAGGCCAAAGGATGAGGATGAGGAGTCTTCCTCCAATGAACAGGCCAAAGGATGAGGAGTCTTCCTCCAATGAATAGACCAGAGGATGAGGAGACTTCCTCCAATGAACAGGCCAGAGGATGAGGAGTCTTCCTCCAATGAACAGGCCAGAGGATGAGGAGTCTTCCCCCAATGAACAGGCCAGAGGATGAGGAATCTTCCCCCAATGAACAGGCCAGAGGATGAGGATGAGAAGTCTTCCTCCAATGAACAGGCCAGAGGATGACGAGTCTTCCTCCAATGAACAGGCCAGAGGATGAGGATGAGAAGTCTTCCTCCAATGAACAGGCCAGAGGATGAGGAGTCTTCCTCCAATGAACAGGCCAGAGGATGAGGAGTCTTCCTCCAATGAACAGGCCAGAGGATGAGGAGTCTTCCTCCAATGAAAAGTAAAAAAATGAAAAATGTAAACTTCGAGTTCGTACCGGACTTTAGGGTGTCCGTGTCCCGAACATTTGAGAAAAAGTGTGGGTTCGGGTATTTTTTCGCACCTTTTGAATAGCTGCAGGGCAGCCAATCAACAAGCGTTTCACTCGTTTGCCTTTAGAAGCCATCACAGCCATGCCTACTAATGGCATGGCTGTGATTGGTCAGTGCATCATGTGACCCAGTCTCTATATAAACTGGAGTCAAGTAGTGCTGCATGTCACATCATCTTATACTGGTGTAGGGAGAGGATGCTGCTGCTGGTGTGAGGGACAGATTAGCTTTATAAAATCATCTCACACTGGTGTAGGGAGAGGTTCCTGCTGCTGGTGTGAGGGACAGATTGGCGTTATAAAATCATCTCACACTGGTGTAGGGAGAGGTTCCTGCTGCTGGTGTGAGGGACAGATTAGCTTTATAAAATCATCTCACACTGGTGTAGGGAGAGGTTCCTGCTGCTGCTGGTGTAAGGGACAGATTAGCTTTATAAAATCATCTCATACTGGTATAGGGAGAGGTTCCTGCCTGCTGCTGGTGTGAGGGACAGATTACCGTTATAAAATCATCTCATACTGGTGTAGGGAGAGGTTCCTGCCTGCTGCTGGTGTGAGGGACAGATTACCGTTATAAAATCATCTCATACTGGTATAGGGAGAGGTTCCTGCCTGCTGCTGGTGTGAGGGACAGATTAGCTTTATAAAATCATCTCATACTGATGTAGGGAGAGGTTCCTGCTGCTGGTGTGAGGGACAGATTAGCTTTATAAAATCATCTCACACTGGTGTAGGGAGAGGTTCCTGCTGCTGGTGTGAGGGACAGATTAGCGTTATAAAATCATCTCATATTGGTGTAGGGAGAGGATGCTGCTGCTGGTGTGAGGGACAGATTCACAGCAGGGTGGCACCCAAAGCAGCTCGTGGGCATCACTGGAGTGTGGCTGGGGGGATACAGAGGACACAGATAATACACCTCCCACAGAGGACAGCTTGTCTTTGCCTCTGGGCAGCCTGGCACACATGAGCGACTACATGCTGCAGTGCCTGCGCAATGACAGCCGAGTTGCCCACATTTTAAATTGTGCCAATTACTGGGTGGCCACCCTGCTGGATCCCCGTTACAAGGACAACGTGCCGTCCTTAATTCCCTCACTGGAGCGTGATCGGAAGGTGCGCGACTACTAGCGCACGCTGGTAGACGCGCTGCTGAGGGCATCCCCAAATGACACCGGGGGCTCAGTGGAAGCACAAGGCGAAGGCAGAGGAGGAGGAAGAGGTTGCCAACGCAGCTGTGGCACCGCCAACACCTCAGAAGGCAGGGTTAGCATGGCCGATATGTGGAAAAGCTTTGTCAGCAGCACGCCACAACAAACAGCACCACCAGCTGATAGACAAGGTCTTAGCAGGAGGCAGCATTTCAGCAACATGGTAGAACAGTATGTCTGCACACGTCTACATGTACAGACTGATGGGTCTGCCCCATTCAACTTCTGGGACTCCAAATTGGGCACATGGCCTGAGCTTGCCCTTTATGCCTTGGAGGTGCTGGCCTGCCCTGCAGCCAGTGTATTGTCTGAACGCATGTTTAGCACGGCAGGGTGCGTTATCACAGACAAGCGCAGCCGCCTGTCCACAACCAACGTGGACAAGCTAACGTTTATTAAAATGAACCAGGCATGGATCCCACAAGACTTGTCTGCACCTTGTGCAGAATAGACATTTATACCTGCCTCACACAGCCATTGGTATACTTAAGTGAACTTATTCTTTTTTTTTTTTTTTTAATATGTCTCAATATTTTGGGCACTACCCCAATTAGGAAAAAAAACCAAAAAAACAAAAACAGTGCTGGCTACCTCCTCCTCTGCCGCCACTTCTACCACCTACACTGCCACGGTCACCGCCTCCTCAACCCCCTTACTCCACATCCACCTCCATTTTTTTTTTTATTTGATTTTAAGGTATTTCCCTATCCACATTTGTTTGCAGGGCACTTTTCCTACTCGTACCCCCATTTTGCTTCCTTTAGCCCCTTCCAGGACTTTTTTAGAGCCATTTTTGTGCCCAAAAGTTAAGGTAACCATTGACTTTAATGGGGTTCGGGGTCAAGTTCGGGGCTGAACTCTAACTTTTTCGCGAAATTCAGCTGAACCCGAACATCCAGGTGTCTGCTCAACTCAGATGAGGAGTCTTCCTCTAATGAACAGGCGAGAGGATAAGGAGTCTTCCTCCAATGAACAGGCCAGAAGATAAGGATTCTTCCTCCAATGAACAGACCAGAGGATGAGGAGTCTTCTTCCAATGAACAGGCCAGAAGATAAGGATTCTTCCTCCAATGAACAGACCAGAGGATGAGGAGTCTTCTTCCAATGAACAGGCCAGAGGATGAGGAATCTTCTTCCAATGAACATGCCAGAGGATGAGGAGCCTTCCTCCAATGAACAGGCCAGAGGATGAGGAGCCTTCCTCCAATGAACAGGCCAGAGGACGATGAGTCTTCCTCCAATGAACAGGCCAGAGGATGAGGAGTCTTCCTCCAATGAACAGGCCAGAGGATGAGGAGTCTTCCTCCAATGAACAGGCCAGAGGATGAGGAGTCTTCCTCCAATGAACAGGCCAGAGGATGAGGAGACTTCCTCCAATGAACAGGCCAGAGGATGAGGAGACTTCCTCCAATGAACAGGCCAGAGGATGATGAGTCTTCCTCCAATGAACAGGCCAGAGGATGAGGAGTCTTCCTCCAATGAACAGGCCAGAGGATGAGGAGTCTTCCTCCAATGAACAGGCCAGAGGATGAGGAGTCTTCCTCCAATGAACAAGCCAGAGGATGAGGATGAGGAGTCTTCCTCCAATGAACAGGCCAGAGGATAAGGAGTCTTCCTCCAATGAACAGGCCTGAGGATGAGGAGTCTTCCTCCAATGAACAGGCCAGAGGATGAAGAGACTTCCTCCAATGAAAAGGCCAGAGGATGAAGAGACTTCCTCCAATGAACAGGCCAGAGGATGAAGAGACTTCCTCCAATGAACAGGCCTGAGGATGAGGAGTCTTCCTCCAATGAACAGGCCAGAGGATGAGGATGAGGAGTCTTCCTCCAATGAACAAGCCAGAGGATGAGAATGAGGAGTCTTCCTCCAATGAACAGGCCAGAGGATGAGAATGAGGAGACTTCCTCCAATGAACAGGCCATAGGATGAGAAGTCTACCACCAATGAACAGGCCAGAGGATAAGGAGTCTTCCTCAAATGAACAGGCCAGAGGATGAGGATGAGGAGTCTTCCTCTAATGAACAGGGCAGAGAATGTGGAATCTTCCTCCAATGAACAGGCCAGAGGATGAGGAGTCTTCCTCAAATGAACAGGCCAGAGGATGAGGAGTCTTCCTCCAATGAACAGGCCAGAGGATGAGAAGTCTTCCTCCAAAGAACAGGCCAGAGGATGAGGAATCTTCTTCCAATGAACATGCCAGAGGATGAGGAGCCTTCCTCCAATGAACAGGCCAGAGGATGAGGAGTCTTCCTCCAATGAACAGGCCAGAGGATAAGGAGTCTTCCTCAAAGGAACAGGCCAGAGGATGAAGAGTCTTCCTCCAATGAACAGGCCATGGGATAAGGAGTCTTCCTCCAATGAACAGGCCAGAGGATGAGGAGTCTTCCTCCAATGAAAAGACCAGAGGATGAGGAGTCTGCCTCCAATGAACAGGCCCGAGGATGAGAAGTCTTTCTCCAATGAACAGGCCAGAAGATAAGGAGTCTTCCTCCAATGAACAGGCCAGGTAATAAAGGAGACTTCCTCCAATGAACAGGCCAGAGGATGATGAGTCTTCCTCAAATGAACAGGCCAGAGGACGAGGAATCTTCCTCCAAGGAACAGGCCAGAGGGTGAGGAATCTTCCTCCAAGGAACAGGCCAGAGGGTGAGGAGTCTTCCTCCAATGAGCAGGCCAGAGTAGAAGGAGTCTTCCTCCAATGAACAGGCCAGAGGATGAGGAGTCTTCCTCCAATGAACAGGCCACAGGATGAGGAATCTTCCTCCAATGAACAGGCCAGAGGATGAGGAGTCTTCCTCCAATGAACAGGCCACAGGATGAGGAATCTTCCTCCAATGAGCAGGCCAGAGTAGAAGGAGTCTTCCTCCAATGAACAGGCCACAGGATGAGGAATCTTCCTCCAATGAACAGGCCAGAGTAGAAGGAGTCTTCCTCCAATGAACAGGCCAGAGGATGAGGATGAAGGAGTCTTCCTCAAATGAACAGGCCAGAGGATGAGGAATCTTCCTCCAAGGAACAGGCCAGAGGGTGAGGAATCTTCCTCCAAGGAACAGGCCAGAGGATGAGGAGTCTTCCTCCAATGAGCAGGCCAGATTAGAAGGAGTCTTCCTCCACTGAACAGGCCACAGGATGAGGAGTCTTCCTCCAATGAACAGGCCACAGGATGAGGAGTCTTCCTCCAATGAACAGGTCAGAGGATGAGGATAAATAACACAATAAGTGCAGCGCAACCCTAAATTAATTGTGATCAATCAAAAAAATGATATCAATAGTTCAAAAAAAAGGCCATATACATTTGTGTCATAAGTAGAGTTGAGCGAACACCTGGAAGTTCGGGTTCTGCTGGTCCGTCCGAACTTCGTGACAAAGTCCGGGTCCGGGTCCGGACGGAACCCGAACGATCGCACGGAGGCAGGCCTGGGCCTGGGCCTGAAACAGTGCTTCAAGCCTGCCTGGTCGTCTTGGGCTTGAAGGTCCACAAGCGAGTTGAGATGAATACTGTGTTTACATATACCGGAAAAAAAACTTGATAACTATAGTAAAAAAACTAACTAGTGTTAATTAAATCCCAACGCGACGTGAATAACACAATAAATAGGAGTAGGAGACTGGACAAGTAACCTCCTTCTGAGGAGTAGGACACCGGACAAGTAACCTCCTTCTGAGGAGTAGGACACCGGACAAGTCACCTCCTTCTGAGGAAGATTAGACCGGACGAGTAACCTCCTT
>BLSH010355438.1:8417-20540 GCA_018402905.1 Glandirana rugosa | reverse complement strand
GGGGGGGGGGGGTGATCTGTATACCATCTAAAGATGTACAGAGCGCCTCCAGGTGGCCATATTGCATTTTTAGAAAATTACAGCAGCTGTAGATTTAAAAGGAAAGGTTATCTTTAATAACATTCAATTACAATATGACTTGTCACAATTCCATACACTATATTAATTTTTTCTTTGTTGCTATTTTTTTCCCCCCACGAAAGTGGAGCTCCCCTTTAAGCCACATTCACACTTGTGCGACTTTGGACTCAAGTTGCACCGCATGTTTTACAATGAGTGCCATTCATATCAGTGCGACTTAGTCACACCGACTTTGAAGGAGCTCATGCAGTACTTTGGTTTGACTTTCATGCAACGTGAGGACCATGGACTTCAATGTAAACCCTCAAGTCGCACCTGAATGATATACATACGACTTTGTAGAGCGCACACACCACACAGTCACATGGTCAAAGCCAAAATAGCAAAGTCGCAATGGAAATCGCACAATTTTTAAAGTTGCAGAAGTCTGACTGGAGTCTTAGAAAGTTGTCGCTGGGACAAATGTCCTCATTGGAAGATCTTTCCCCTTTATTTCCCCAACTCCAAAATTGTATGCAATCCGTTCCCATTGACGCTGAGGAGGAGGAGAGTTGGAGAAGGTGAATTTTTCAAAAGGGGTCATAGACGGGCAAAAAAAGCTGACGGGCTCTGTACTCTCAATGCTTATCCAAAAAATCAGCATCAGTGTTTTTTTTTTTTTGTTGGGGCAGCACTGATGGGCTCATATGATGAATACTGTTGGGGCAGCACTGATGGGCTCATATGATGAATACTGTTGAGGCTGCACTGATGGGCACTGTTGGGGCTACTCTGGCGGGCACTGTTGGGGACTCTATGGGGTGGCTCTGATGGGGCCTATACGGGCAGCACTGATGGGCTCCTCTGGGCACTTTTGGGGCTGCAGTAATGGGCAATGTTGGGGCTGCACTGATTATTAGTGTAGATGCCCCCTTATACACGGGCTAGTTGCCAGCTCTCTCCTCATGCTGTTTGAGGAAAGGAATGCCGATACCTGGCAAGTGTGTTCAGTGATTGGACACTACTGATTATGTGGTAAAGGGTCCACTTTGATAGGTTCTTTACCCTGATCTGAAGGACACAGCGATCAGAGCACGCCAGATGTGCGCACCACAGCGGGTGAGCGGGGGGGCGTGTTTATAAGCGAGCATCAATAGACGCCCTCCCAGAACTGGATGACTGCGCTGTAGCTGTCATTTGGCTATAGTGCGGTTGTCTGGAGGGCGCCGTTGCCTAAGGCAAGCTCCTTGTTTGCCTCACAGCAGATACACCCCTTGCCCGCCGCCACCCTATCTGTGCTGTGATTTGGTACAGCACAAGTCGGCCAGCAGGTCCTGGTCAATGATTTATTGCTTGGACCTGCTGATCGGATTGGCGAATGACAGTAAAGAGCCCTGTGTATACGAACAACACAGAGCTCTGTACATGGAGCGGAGATGCGGCTGTTTGCAGGGAGAAATAACAAACGCCCATTAGTAAAAAAAATAGCACATAATACACACATTACATGTGTTGGGCACACGGTTAACCCTTTAATTACTCCTAGACAGAAAACCCTTCCCAGCCCGTATCATCAGTACAGTGACAGTGTATAGTATCAGCACTGATCCACTGTATTCGTGTCATTGGTGATGTCAGTTCTCCCAAGCGTCATTTAATGTCAAATAGACTGCCGCACTATCGCAGTCCCATTATAAGTCACCGCTCGCCGCCACTACTATAAAAAATAAAAATGGTTTGTAGACGCTATAACTTTCGCACAAACCAATCATTATACACTTATTGGGATTTTTTTTTTTTTTTTTACCAAAGATATGAAGCAGAATACATTTTGGCCTAAATTTATGAATACATTTTTGTTTTAATGTTTTTTGTTGTTGGATACGCTTTATAAAGTACAAAATTATATATATTTTTTTCAAAATGTGTTTATTTTTATTTATATAATGCAAAATAAATGAACCCATAGGAGCTCAAATATCAATAGAAAGCTTTATATTTTTTTTTTTAAAGAAAATTACAATGTACAGTTTCATCACTGGGGGAAAGAGAGACTGAGGAAATGCTTCTTCTGTCAGTAGCAGATTGTTGACCTATTCTCAGCCTACGCAGAGTTATAATGTACAGTCTGATCCCTGGGGGAAAGAGAGACTGAGGAAATGCTTCTTCTGCCTGTAGCAGACTGTTGACCTTGTCTCAGCCTAGGCAGAGTTATAATGTACAGTCTGATCACTGGGGGAAAGAGAGACTGAGGAAATGCTTCTTCTGCCTGTAGTAGACTGTTGACCTATTCTCAGCCTAGGCAGAGTTATAATGTACAGTCTGATCCCTGGGGGAAAGAGAGACTGAGGAAATGCTTCTTCTGCCTGTAGTAGACTGTTGACCTTGTCTCAGCCTAGGCAGAGTTATAATGTACAGTCTGATCACTGGGGGAAAGAGAGACTGAGGAAATGCTTCTTCTGTCTGCAGCAGACTGTTGACCTTGTCTCAGCCTAGGCAGAGTTATAATGTATAGTCTGATCACTGGGGCGGGGGGGGAGACTGAGGAAATCCTTCCTCCTGCCTGCAGCAGCCTGATGACATTATTTCAGCCTTAACAAAGTTATAACGTACAGTCAGGTCATGGGGGGGTGCTGATGAAATGGTTCAGACTCTGCTTGTAGCAGACTGGTGACCTCGTCTCAGCCTAGGCAAAGTTATAATGTACAGTCTGATGACTGAGGAAATGCTTCCTTCTGCCTGCAGCAGACTGATGACATCATCCCAGACTAGGCAAAGTCACTGGGGCTGAAGGATGGGTTTTTAATAATAAAAGTTGGAGCTTTTCTGAACAACCTGGAGCCCCCCACCCCCAACCAACCAAACCCCCTCCAAGCTCCATTAGCAACTGCCGCTGAATCTCTCCTTCAGGAAGCAGATTATTGGTTGCGATCGTCGCTGATATTCGCCCTCCACCTGGCGCTCGTAATTCTACTACAGACAGGACCTCTTATTTCATTCCTAATCCTTCCCAAAGCCATTTCTGCTGAACATTGCAAGGCTGTGCTGAGCCTGGCGGCCCGGGGACGGCCGCGTCACCGGGGGTCTGCGGACTGCGCAGCACATCGATAAATCACACGGTGCAATTACCCCCCGCTTGTCTAAATTCTTCCAGCCTCGCTGGAGAGTCTCCATAAATCCAGACGTTGGACTAAACGCGCCCGAAATAGCCGGGATTGGGAGTCCCCGGGCGGCCATCGTGGATGTTTATAGGGGACGTTTTATATCCAAACAGGGAGGGAGGATCCCGACCTCTCCTTGCAGATTAATTGACGGATGGCTCGGAGCCGAGTGCCTCCCGCGGTGACGTATTTCAGCTCCTCTTTACGTCCCGTGGACTGGCTGCGGCTTGCCAGCTGTGCCAGGTGCTGCGCTGGGTTTCGCGGCTGGCCTGGCAGGAAGAGGATTCGAGAACGGAGGAGTCTTAGACTGGTAATGGCTGACCGTCAGTCTGGCCAATCATTGCCTGCCAGACATGGGGGACTTTACCGCAGCTTGGGCTGAAGGACTGATCCCAGATAAAAGAAATAAAAAGTTATGTTTAAAAAATGAGCAGCAGATAAATGCGTTCAGTGATCCCTCTTATTCCCTTGTAATAGGGGGAGGGGGGCAAAGCAAGCTGAATCCCCGTCTTTGTGCAATCTGCTTGTTTTCCCTTCCCTTGTCGTCCTTTCCTTCCCCATCGGCACGCTCATTTTTATATATATTCTTTTATCACATAACCTATTTTATACCCAGTGATGCCATCACTGGGCCTCTGTGCTACTCTATGCAATGCAGACAGATCAGGCTGGTAGGAGGGGCCTGTACACAGCTTTCAGAAAACATCCCAGCCCCCCCCCCCCCCCCCCAAGAGTCCTGATGCAAGCAGTGGGAGGAGCTATGCGAATATCAAAATGCCTTGATGGGTAGATGGCAGCAGGGACGTCCTTTAATATTGATTGGACCCTGGGCAAACATTTTCTTGGGCCCTCCAGAATCCACTTAACTATTCGTGGCCTGAAGAGGCAGCTGCTTTGGGCCCCATAATGGCAGGGCCTGGGGCAGCTGCCCCTTTTGCCCTGTCTTGAAGACGGCCCTGGATGGCAGTCAGGAGGAGTGGGCGTTTCTAGGCAGTCTTTTATCTGCATAGGTAACGCCCACATGCGATGCTGAGTCACAATGAATGAAAGGGGCGGGGCCAGGGACAGTTAGGTTGAGGAGTAAAGTGTTAGATAGAAGATACGGGATGTCCTGCAGCCAGGAAATGAGGCGGAGCTCTACCTGACTCGCTGCAGCTTCTAAAGCACATGGTGAGAAGCTCGCAGTGTTCAGTGAAATCGAAGGAGGCTATTTCAGTCCAGAAGAGGAGCCGGTACGCCTGTGCAAGACTGAAGAGAGGGGAGGATGGAAGGGAAGCTGTAATGACTTGTTAAAGGATGAGAATATGTTGGCACTTCTATGGGATTAAAGGGGTTAAGTTTCCATCTACAGATTTGGGCGGGGCTCCTACGCTCATCAGGGCGGGGCTCCTGTACTCTGGAATAATGGTTGGAAGGAATTGTTACATTTTTGTTTACAAATATTTTCATTTTGTAACATAAAAGTATCTCTGGCTTCATATTAAGGAGATGTGATGGTGAGGGGTCATACCGAGCATAGCCACACCTCAGATAACATTTATATAGAAATTGCGCTAATTTCTTCAGGTACTTTTTCTTACATTTTTATTATTATACAGGATTTATATAGCGCTAACAGTTTACGCAGGGAGACAATACAATAAATTACAGGAGGATCAAGACGGCCCTGCTCAGAAGAGCTTACAATCTAATAAAATAATAATAAATAGGCACTCATCCAATCACAGCTGAGTGTTTGTATTTTTGAGCACACACAGGAGCCATTATGCTCAACTGCCATTTTCCTTGTAAAAACGTCAGTTGGCTGTAGTACACTGAGCCAGTTGTCATTCCGTTAGGGATTGCACTTTGCTAGTTCTGTCCCCGTTGTAGATTCTTATCACTTATCTGGTTTCAGTGGCACAGCAGGAAGTGGGGGGGAGGGGGGGGGGTCACTATTTGGATATACACAGGCTGGGTCTTTGGTGGTCTTCTGAGTCCCCGTGTGTTAGTTCAGAGCAGTAACTGACGAAAGATGTATCCATGGCCTCCAGCTCTGCGTAGTGGCCTCGTCTTCCCTTGTCCGTGGCATGTCATTGAAGGTAAGTCCATGTGGCATGCAGAGTGATCGCCTACAGACATGCAGACCTCCTTCCCGATTTCTGGGGAGAAGAAAGCGCCTTTCCCAGATTTCACTGCGCGAGATTTATAGAGGACTGTGCCCCTCCCCCCCTCTATAATATGCTGGATGAGAAAAGAAATAAGTTCCATTATATCATTTCCTTTTCCCGACCTCCCCTGCAGTCCCCCCCCAATAGAACAGCATTGGCTAAGGAAGATCCTGACCACCCCCTACCTCCAGACTGACACCCACCCATCAAAGCATTTTGATATTTGCGTAACCCCTCCCACTGCTTGCATCAGCATTGGGTTGAATACAACCCGCCTAGGAACACCCACTCCTCCAGACTGAAATCTGCCCATTAAGGCATCTCCATAGTTGCAAAACTCCCCCACTGCATCAGGATTACGTTGAATACAACCCGCCTAGAAATGCTGCACTTCCATATTTTCATAACAACCTGCCCAGGAATGCCCACTCCCCCAGGCTGACACCCAAACATCAAGGCATATTAATATTTGTATGACTCCTCCCACTGCTTGCACCAGGGCTGAGTTGAATACAACCCACCTATAAATGCCCCCCCCCCCGGCTGACACCCACCCATCAAAGCATTTTAATATTTGCATGACTCCTCCCACTGCTTGCATCAGGGCTGAGTTGAATACAACCCACCTAGAAATGTCCCTTTCCCCCAGGCTGGCACCCACCCGTCAAGGCATATTAATATTTGCATAACTCCCACTGCTTGCACCAGGGCTGAGTTGAATACAACCCACCTAGGAACGCCCACTTCTCCAGACTGAAATCTGCCAATCCAAGGCATTTTGATATTTGCATAACCCCTCCCCCTGCTTCAGGATTAAGTTGAAAACAACCTGCCTTGGAACGCCCACCCATCAAGGCATTATGATATTTGCATAAACTCCTCCCACTGTTTGCGTCAGGACTGAGTTGAATACAGCCTGCCCAGAAACGCCCACTCCTCCAGACTGACCCCCACCCATCAATGTGTTTTGATATTTGCATAACTCCTCCCACTGCGTGAATCAGGGCTCTTGAAGAGTACTATTATAGGGTGCTGTGATCGGTTGCGCAAGCTATGTACAGCCCCCTGCCAGCTCCTCCCACCAGCCATGATCTGTCTGCATTGTATAGAGAAGCAACGAGACCCAGTGATGACATCATTGGGTATAAAATAAGGTATGTAATAAAAATGTTTTAATTACGTTAGCATATTGTCGGAGGGGGGGAGGAGGAACCAAGTAAAGTGAAACCTAATCAGATTAATCTTCAATGTTCCCAGCTCCAGGAGTGATATGGCAATCTGGCCAATCCGGCGTTGTTCATTAGATCAGGAGACTGGGTGAGCTTCCATTCTGTGTAGCCGGGGGGTGAGTAGCCGGGTATGGTGGTGGCTTTGTCTGCGGATGAATCACAGCTCAGTGTTATTTCTTTAGTATGTCTGGCCGCCTCTTCATCTTCTATTTATTACCAAGGTCAGCAGATTCACAGAGGCAGCGGCATCCGTCTCCCTCTCCGACTTTTATAAAGGAAAACCATTTACATCTCATCAGATATGTTCTCATGTATTCTAGACCTTCTCACAATTCCTGAAATGCCCCTGTATACAGCAACAGGATCACTTGCCACAATGCATCCCTGACATGTCCCTGTATGCAGCAACACCATCACTTCCCACAATGCATCCCTGACATGTCCCTGTATACAGCAACAGGATCACTTGCCACAATGCATCCCTGACATGTCCCTGTATACAGCAACAGGATCACTTGCCACAATGCATCCCTGACATGCCCCTGTATACAGCAACAGGATCACTTGCCACAATGCATCCCTGACATGCCCCTGTATACAGCAACAGGATCACTTGTCACAATGCATCCCTGACATGTCCCTGTATACAGCAACAGGATCACTTGCCACAATGCATCCCTGACATGTCCCTGTATACAGCAACAGGATCACTTGCCACAATGCATCCCTGACATGTCCCTGTATACAGCAACGCCATCACTTCCCACAATGCATCCCTGACATGTCCCTGTATACAACATCACTTCCCACAAGGCATCCCTGACATGTCCCTGAATACAGCAACAAAATCACTTCCCACAATGCATCCCTGACCTGTCCCCCTATACATCACTTCCCACAATGCATCCCTGACATGTCCCTGTATACAGCAACAACATCCCTTCCCACAATGCATCCTTGACATGTCCCTGTATACAGCAACACCATCACTTCCCACAATGCATCCCTGACATGCCCCTGTATACAGCGATGCCATCACTTCCCACAATGCATCCCTGACATGTCCCTGTATACAGCAACGCCATCACTTCCCACAATGCATTTAGCAATGAAAAACCATCCTTTAGCTCCAGTGACTTTGCCAAGGCTGAGATTTCATCAGTCTGCTGCAGGCAAGAGAGAGCATTTCCCTTAGTCTCCTCTACCCATGTGATCAAACTGTACTTTGTAACTTTCTAGAGTCACAAGGTGAGAGGCTGCAACATTGTAACTTTGTAGTAATTCACAAGGTGAGAGGCTGCAACATTGTAACTCTGTAGTAATTCACAAGGTGAGAGGCTGTAACATTGTAACTCTGGTAATTCACAAGGTGAGAGGCTGCAACATTGTAACTCTAGTAATTCACAAGGTGAGAGGCTGCAACATTGTAACTCTGGTAATTCACAAGGTGAGAGGCTGCAACACTAACTTTGTAGCGAGTCACAAGGTGAGAGGCTGCAACATTGTAACTTTGTAGTAATTCACAAGGTGAGAGGCTGCAACATTGTAACTTTGTAGTAATTCACAAGGTGAGAGGCTGCAACATTGTAACTCTAGTAATTCACAAGGTGAGAGGCTGCAACACTGTAACTTTGTAGCGAGTCACAAGGTGAGAGGCTGCAACTTTGGAAAGTAAGTCACATAGGTGAGAGGCTGCAGCCAGGAGCTGATCTGTGTCGGATATTTGTGAACACATCCACCAGGATTTACAGTACACAATAGTGCCATCTCTCAGGAGGTATCTTAATCTGGTAAGTAGATGGTTACCCTGGATGATGCCTGAACACAGATGGTACCGCCCTTCTAGTGATGAAGGTATTGTCAGGGGAAGTACTGAGGTTTTCAATACCTGATTTAGCACCATACTTGACAAGCTTCTACAAAACATGGACTTATTATATCTGTCTGACAGGTCCACTTGAAGCTCTCTACCCGGTGGTGTAGTTAGTTTGTGGTGAATGTACTTTTAGGCCTGAAGTGTTTTTGGTCAATTGTTTTGTAGAGGATTTGGCAGTTACTCTTCAGCTGCAGTTTAGAAGTGTTGTGACCCGGATTGGCGGGGGTAGAAGTGCGGTGCTTTGTTCCCCCCCGGCCCCCCGATGTTTGGAGGGCATTGAGGTCTTCTTTCATTTCCTTCTCTGGGGCTGCTTTGCATAGCTATAGATGTGTTGATTTGTGCCGGCTGATGTGGGATTTGTCCGGGTTTTGTCAGGCGAGCTCTCCTGCAGAGCCCAGGCCTCGATCCTCCATTTAGCTCCCTCTGTGATCTCATTCAGCAGGCGGCTCGGCCGGGGGGTTGTAGTATCAGCTGGGGCCGCTTGTAATGTGCAAGGCGTCCCGTCACCTTATTGTTGTATCGCCTGAAAAGCTCAGAATGCTTCCTCTGAGCCCCACTGCTACCCATCGCGCCTCATTCATGTCCGAAACCTCTCTGCTGCAAGCGGCTAAACCTTCCCTGCTACTGAAGGATGGCGGCTTCCAGGTCCTGCCTGGTCCTCCATATATCCAACAATAGAATAAAATTGCCCCACTCTGTATCTAAAAGTACCTGTCTGGGTGGAGAGCCCTGTCACTGTGCTTCATAAATAGTCATGAGGAAATCCGGATCCCCATTAGGAAGTACGGCAGATTTTACTAAGCTACATTCATGTATTACTGTATCTTATGACAAAAAACAAATCCCCTCGTTTTCTGTTTTCCTAAGGCATTTCCCAAAGTGTACCCACTTTTGTTCAGGAAAAACACTCCCCTCTCTGATCTACAGCCGTTGCCAAAAGTTCTGAGGAGGACGCAAATATTAATTATCAGTCTGCTGCGTCAGTGTTTTTAGATCTTTTTGTCAGACGTTACTATGGGATACTGAGGTTTTAATTACAAACCTTTCATAAGTGTCAAAGGCTTTTGACAGTGACATGAAGTTTATGCAAAGAGTCAATATTTGCAGTGTTGACCTTTCTTCTGCAATTCCCCCTGGCATGCTGTCATCTTCTGGGTCACATCCTGACTTTTGGCTGCCCCCCCCCCCCCATTCTTCCATAATCAATGCTTGGAGTTTTGTCTCAACTCTGGTCCTCGTTACCCCCCCAACAGGCCAGGTTTGCAGAATAACTGAAATACATCACAGGTGACATAATTTGCTGCTCAGTGATTGCAGTATTCTAGTCTGCATCTCCCCAAGGTAATACTTAAAATCTGGCCTGTTGGTGGGTCCCGAGGACCGGAGTTGAGAACCACTGCTCTAGAAGATTGACCACAAGTTCTCAAGGGTCTGCGGAGTTTCCTGGGCACGGACCCAAAATTTTCCTAATTTTGGTTATGACTTTTACCTTTTATGCTATGGTGCTCCATCGTGCTGGAAAAGGCATTGTTCCTCACCAAACTGTCCTTGGATGGTTGGGATAATTTGCACTCCGAGGGCGTTTGTACCCTACTTTATTCATGGCCGTGTGAGTGAGCCCACTCTTGTCTGAGAAGCAACCCTACACATGAATGGTCTCAGGATGCATGACACAGGACTGATAGTAGCGCTCACCTTTTCTCCGGACAAGGTTTTTTTTTTTTCCGGATGCCCCAAACGGAATGAGGATTCATCAGAGAAAATGACTTTACTCCCAGTCCTCAGCAGTCTGATCCCTGCACCTTTTTGCAGAATATCAGTCTGTCCCTGATGTTTTTTTCTGGAGAGAAGTGGCTTCTTTGCTGCCCTTCTTGACACCAGGCCATCCTCAGTCTTCTCCTCGCTGTGCGTGCCATTCCTGAGCAAGCTCTGCACTGGTGGTGCCCCGATCCCGCAGCTGAATCAACTGTAGGAGAGACGGCCCCGGCGCTTGCTGGACTTTCTTGGGCGCCAAGGCCAGATTAATGTAGGGGCTATTGGAGCTGCAGCTCCAGGCCCCTACCTTTTTTTAATATAGGCCCAGCAGGGGTGGATTGACCTTTTTGGGCACTCGGGCAAAGTCAAAGGGCCCGAGGCTAGTAGGGGAGAGGCTTCTGGTACCTCCTGCAGCAGGGGGAATCTGTAAGTTGGAGGTGATTGGTGTGGCAGGGGGTGCAATTATAAGTACCGATCCCCTTGTATAGCCCTCCATGAAACAACTGAAAGCCGCTTTTCCTCCTCCTCCTTCCCACGGCTTTCAGCTGCTTCGTGAAGATCCATAGAGGGAGATCGGTGCTTGTAATGTCACTTCCCCCCACTGCATCAATCACCCCTGATTGTCCATCAGATGCGCTTCCCGACCACCTTGTCGTCCCCCCAGCAGCGCTGCCAGCTTCCCTCTTCTACTAGCTGCTGCGTGGGATGTGTCAGAATGAAGAGTCAGTGATCGGATCGAACTGTCTGTTCATTCATAACGGAAGCATAGCAAACTGTTTACTATGCTTCGGTTTATGAATGTCCCTTTTTTCATTCATCTGCAGTGCAACTGGTTCTCTTGTGCATACAGTGTGAATGAATAAATAAATGGTTGTGTTTTCATTTCCATAAAAAGGCCCACCAAAATCCTTAGCACCAGGCCCATGATGCTCTTAATCCGGCCC
The DNA here is from genome assembly GCA_018402905.1 of Glandirana rugosa. NCBI lineage: Eukaryota > Metazoa > Chordata > Amphibia > Anura > Ranidae > Glandirana > Glandirana rugosa. Next base: position 9,365 of record BLSH010355438.1, on the reverse strand, counting down.
TGTTGGGCGCCCTGAAGCCTTCTTCACAAATGCAGTGGAAATGATTTTTGTTTTTTTTTTTCTTTATGGAATTAAGTTCTTTTTCATGGCAATTAATTGCAATTCATCTGATCGCTCTTGGTAAAATTCTGGACTCTATGCAAATTGGCGTCATAAAAGCTGAGGCAGCCGACTTTGTGAACATTTAATTTGTGTCATTCTCAAAACTGTTGGCCACGGCTGTACACCGCGTGCACAATTTATTGGTCAAGTTTGTATGTTTGAGGATTCATTTCATTATTGAACATCTGCAGTGCTCTCGGTCAATCCAAAATGTCAAACCTCAATATTTAAGAAGGTAAAAGTGAGGTTTTGGCTTAGAAGAATATCTCTGAACACAATTATGCAACTAAATGAAAAACAACATTTTTCCCAACTCATTTGTTTACTTTGATCTGTTAACCACTTCCCGACCGCGCTATAGACAAAAGACGTCCACAGCGCGGTCGGGTTATTCTGAGAGGACGTCCATGGATGCGCGCACATGGGAACATCCATGCGTGACCGTCGGGTCCGGGGGACCCGACTGATCACGGATCGCGGTGAATGGCCGCTGTGAGCGGCCTTTCACCACGTGATCGCGCCGTCCAATGACAGACTGATCACATGTAAACAAGCCGGCGCTTCCACCGGCTTTTCTCTCTCCTCTCCGCACCGATCGGTGCATTGCGAGAGGAGAGGGGGGGAGGAAAGACCTGTGCAGTGCTGTGGGCGATGTGTAATGCCCACAGCACTGCTAAATGACAGTTAGCAACCCCCACCATCCATCAACCACCCACCCAGCCTAGGCACTAGTCAGCCCAGGGGGCCTGGGCTGCCAGTGCGTACCTACAAGGGTACACGCGCGTAGGTACCTGCAGGAGAGTCTTATTGGGCTGGCGCGACACCTGCAGAAAACAGATATCGCGC
>BLSH010355422.1:92919-117086 GCA_018402905.1 Glandirana rugosa | reverse complement strand
CCCTCTCCAAGGACGACGACGACACTCCCTATCTAATCACAAGATTTTAGTAGAGTACGACGATATCCCTCTCCAAGGACCACGACCACACTCCCGAGATGATTTTAGAATGCTAATCTATCCCTCACAGCAGCACCAGGAACCTCTCCCTATACTAAGTATGAGATGATTTTAGAAAACTAATCTATTCCTCACAGCAGCAGCAGGAACCTCTCCCTATAGCAGTATGAGATGATCTTAGAACACTAATCTATCCCTCACAGCAGCAGCAGGAACCTCTTCCTATAGCAGTATGAGATGATTTTAGAACGCTAATCTATCCATCACAGCAGCAGCAGGAACCTCTCCCTATAGCAGTATGAGATGATTTTAGAACATTAGTCTATCCCTCACGGCAGGGGCAGCAGCCTCTCCCTATACTAAGTATGAGATTATTTTAGAACACTAATCTATCCCTCACACCAGCAGCCTCTCCCTATAGCAATATGAAATAATTTTAGAATGCTAATCTATTCCTCACAGCAGCACCAGGAACCTCTCCCTATACTAAGTATGAGATGATTTTAGAAAACAAATCTACCCCTCACAGCAACAGGAGGAACCTCTCTGTATAGCAATATGAGATGATTTTAGAGCACTAATCTATCCCTTACAGCAGCAGCAGGAACTTCTCCCTATACCAGTTTGAGATTATTTTAGAACGCTAATCTATCCCTCACAACAGCAACCTCTCCCTATAGCAGTATGAGATTATTTTAGAACACTAATCTGTCCCTCACACCATTACCAGGAACCTCTCCTTACAGCAGTATGAGATGATTTTAGAACACTAATCGATCCCTCACAGCAGCAGCAGGAACCTCTCCCTATAGCAGTATGAGATGATTTTAGAACGCTAATCTATCCCTCTCACCAGCAACAGGAAGGAACCTCTTCCTATAGCAGTAAGATATGATTTTAGAACACTAATCTATCCCTCATAGCAGCAGCAGGAACCTCTCCCTATGGCAGTATGAGATGATTTTAGAACACTAATCTATTCATCACAGCAGCAGCAGGAACCTCTCCCTATAGAAGTATGAGATGATTTTTGAACACTAATCTATCCCTCACAGCAGCAGCAGGAACCTCTCCCTATAGCAGTATGATATGATTTTAGAACACTAGTCTATCCCTCACAGCAGGGGCAGCAACCTCTCCCTATACTAAGTATGAGATTATTTTAAAACAATGATCTATCCCTCACACCAGCAGCCTCTCCCTATGGCAATATGAAATGATTTTAAAATGCTAATATATCCTTCACAGCAGCAACAGGAACCTGTCCCTATAGCAGTATGAGATGATTTTAGAACGCCAATCTTTCCACCACAGCAGCAGCAGGAATCTCTCCCTATAGCAGTATGAGATGATTTTAGAATGCTAATCTATCCCTCACAGCAGCAGGAGGAACCTCTCCTTATAGCAGTAGGAGATGATGTTAGAACACTAATCTATCCCTTCCAGCAGCAGCAGGAACCTCTCCCTATACCAGTATGAGATGATTTTAGAACGCTAATCTATCCCTCACACCAGCACCAGGAACCTCTCCCTATAGCAGTACAATGTGATTTTAGAACACTAATCTGTCCCTCACACCAGCACCAGGAACCTCTCCCTATAGCAGCATGAGATGATTTTAGAACACTAATCTATCCCTCACAGCAGCAGCAGGAACCTCTCCCTATAGCAGTATGAGATGATTTTAGAATGCTAATCTATCCCTCACACCAAACCAGGAAGGAACCTCTCCCTATAGCAGTATGAGATTATTTTAGAACGCTAATCTATCCCTCACAACAGCAGCCTCTCCCTATAGCAATATGAGATGATTTTAGAATGCTAATCTATCCCTCACAGCAGCACCAGGAACCTCTCTCTAAAAAAAAGTATGAGAAGATTTTTGAAAACTAATCTATCCCTCACAGCAGCAGCAGGAACCTCTTCCTATAGCAGTATGAGATGATTTTAGAACACTAATCTATCCCTCTCACCAGCACCAGGAACCTCTCCCCATAGCAGTATGAGATGATTTTAGATTACTAATCTATCCATCACAGCAGCAGCAGCAAGAACCTCTCCCTATAGCAGTGTGAGATGATTTTAGAACACTAATCTATCCCTCACACCAACACCAGGAACATCTCCCTGTTGCAGTATGTAATGATTTTAGAACACTAATCTGTCCCTCATAATAGCACCAGGAACCTCTCCCTATAGCAGTATGAGATAATTTTAGAACACTAATCTATCTCTCACAGCAGCAACAGGAACCACTCCCTATAGCAGTATGAGATGATTTTAGAATCCTAATCTATCCCTCACACCAACTCCAGGAAGGAACCTCTCCCTATAGCAGTATGAGATGATTTTAGAACACTAATCTATCCCCCACAGCAGCAGTAGGAACCTCTCCCTATAACAGTATGAGATGATTTTAGAAAGCTAATCTATCCCTCACACCAGCACCAGGAAGGAACCTCTCCCTATAGCAATATGAAATGATTTCAGAACACTAATCTATTCCTCACAGCAGCTGCCGGAACCTTTCCCAATACCAGTATAATATGATTTTAGAACACTAATCTGTCCCTTACACCAGCTCCAGGAACCTCTCCCTAAAGCAGTATGAGATGATTTTAGAACACTAATGTGTCCCTCACACCAGTACCAGGAACCTCTCCCTATAGCAGTATGAGATGATTTTAGAACTCTAATCTATCCCTCACAGCAGCAGCAGGAACCTCTCCCTATAACAGTATGAGGTGATTTTAAAACACTAATCTATCCCTCACAGCAGCACCAGGAACCTCTCCCTATAACAGTATAAGATGATTTTAGAACACTAATCTGTCCCTCACACCAGCACGAGGAACCTCTCCCTACAGCAGTATGAGATGATTTTAGAACACTAATCAATCCCTCACAGCAGCAGCAGGAACCTCTCCCTATAGCAGTATGAAATGATTTTAGAACGCTAATCTATCCTCTCACCAGCAACAGGAAGGAACCTCTCCCTATAGCAGTATGAGATGATTTTAGAATGCTAATCTATCCCTCACAGCAGCATCAGGAACCTCTCCCTATAGCAGTATGAGATGATTTTAGAACACTAATCTATCCCTCACAGCAGCAGGAGGAACCTCTCCCTAGAGCAGTATGAGATGATTTTAGAACGCTAATCTATCCCTCACACCAACACCAGGAACCTCTCCCTATAGCAGTATGATATGATTTTAGAACTCTAATCTGTCCCTCACACCAGCACCATGAACCTCTCCCTATAGCAGTATGATATGATTTTAGAACTCTAATCTATCCCCCACAGCAGCAGCAGGAACCTCTCCCTATAGCAGTATGAGATGATTTTAGAAAGCTAATCTATCCCTCACACCAGCACCAGGAAGAAACCTCTCCCTATAGCAGTATGAGATGATTTTAGAACACTAATCTATCCCTCACAGCAGCGGCAGGAACCTCTCCCTATACTAAGTATGAGATTATTTGAGAACGCTAATCTATCCCTCACACCAGCACCAGGAACCTCTCCCTAAAGCAGTATGAGATGATTTTAGAACGCGGCAGCATCCTCTCCCTACACTAGCCTACACTGTGACATGCAGCGCTACCTGACTCCAGCTCATATCGAGGCTGGTTCACATGATGCACTGGCCAATCACAGCCATGGCATTAGTAGGCATGGCTGTGATGGCTTCTAAGGGCAAACAAGTGAAATGCTTGTTGATTGGCTGCCCTGCAGCTATTCAAAAGGTGCAAAAAATACCGGAACCCAGACTTTTTCTCAAATGTCCGTGTTCGGGTTCGGGACACGGACACCCCAAAGTCCGATACGAACCCGAACTTTACAGTTGTGGTACGCTCAACTCTACTCATAAGTTGTCACAGGCTAAACTTACCCTAGATGAGCTTGAAAACTCTAGAGAGAGATTACAGGAAGAAATGAGCAAACGTGTTAGAAGGAATTTTGCCCTCTCGCAAAAATTGTTCTATGAATATAGAAATAAGAGCAGTAAACTATTAGCAAGAGCCCTACAGACCGAAAAAGGCAATTGCTCAATCAGAGCCATCCGTGATCCCCAAGGTAACTTACTGACGAAGAACAATGGCATTGCTAACCAATTTGCGCAATTTTACTCCAAACTTTACAATCTCCCCCCAGCACCGACAATTACCTCAGATTCTCGGTCTAGACAGGAGGTCCTAACGAACTTCTTGGCTAGATACAACCCACAGCCCATACCACAGGAGCAGAAGGAGGCTTTGAATGAAAGCAGTACAGCAAATGAAGCAAGGCAAAAGCCCATTACCAGACGGCTTTTGCCTCTCTTACTATAAGACATTTCTAAACCCCCTAACCGATCCCTTCCTCGAAACCTTTAACCAGTTGGCGAACCTGGACACATCCCCCCAAAATTTTTTAGAAGCACACATTTGCGTGATCCCCAAACCAGGAAAAGACATTGAAAGAACCTCGAACTACAGACCCATCTCTTTGTTAAACACTGACCTAAAGCTTTTTGCAAAAATCCTTTCAAACAGCCTTCTTCCACTTCTCAACACCCTGATTTCTAAACACCAAGTGGGTTTCATACCGGGTAGAGAAGCTAGGGACAATACCCTCAAAGCAATAAATATACACCATTGGCTTTCCACAACAAAATACCCAGGATTCTTCCTGTGCTGGAAAAGGCGTTTGACAGATTGGCTTGGCTCTGCTGTCCTCAACAAAATAGGCTTGGGAAACAGACTAATAGGGTTCATCTCATCATTATACACAAACCCAAAAGCCCGAGTTAGAACGAACGGCCTTCTGTCAAACGCCTTTCTCATAAAGAACGGAACTCGCCAGGGCTGCCCCCTTTCCCCCTTACTCTTCATCCTTACCCTTGAGCCCTTCCTGAACATGTTAAGGAACAACACAAACATTCAAGGAATAAATATTCACAACAAGCAATACAAAATAGCCGCTTTTGCGGACGATCTCCTCCTCTTTCTATCCCAGCCCAACATTTCCCTACCAAACCTATCAAAACTTTTCAATACATATCCCATTTTAAAATCAACTATGATAAGTCTCACACCCTGAACATCTCCTTAACCGATGACCAAATTGAACAATGTAAAAGCTCCTTCCCCTTTGAATGGAAATCAGACTATCACATACCTGGGCATCCAACTCCCGAGGAAACTCTCCAACCTGTACAACTACAACTTCCCTCCCCTACTGAAAACCATTACACAAGATTTCAAACGCTGGAATAAGGCACACTTTACCTGGTTTGGTAGATCAGCAATTATAAAAATGAATGTCCTGCCCCGCCTCTCATAACTCCTACATACGATCCCCATAGCTATACCAAAAACATTATTTTTCTCTCTTAAGAAACTATGCCGTGTATTTATATGGAACCATAAGACCCTCAGAATTAGATACTCCCAACTGGCGAAACCTAAACTGAAGGGGGGTAGGCCTCCCTGACATGCAACTCTACCATATGTCGTGCCACCTGCAGAGAGTCCTAGATTGGCACCTACATCATCACCTAAAAGACTGGATAACCATGGAGAACTCTTTCTCTAGAACCCCTACAAGTCAATCTCCATGGTTGTTAAAACGCTACTGACCTCCAGAATTAATATCACACCCCACAATCAATGCCCCACACTCACTTGCTTCGACATGGCAGTTAAGTATCATAACATCATGTCGACTCCGGGCCCTATGGTCCCGCTGCTACATAACCCAGACTTCCCTCCCGGTCTATTTCCAAGATACAAGATCAAGAGCACATTAACACCTATATAGCACATAAACAGGTCGATTTCCTCAGCTATATGCAAATTAAACATTACTTTACCAAGATAAGAACCCAGACTGGGACTCAACCTCCTCAAACAAAAGCAAAGCGTGTGAAGTGTGGGCGCAAGTCCTCCAATGCAACCTTTCCGATACCGACTGGTACACTATTTATCGCCATACACATAAAGGATCATTAAACGTTTCTATACAAGAAAACACTTACAAAATAGTCTCCCGATGGTATCGCACCCCTGCACTACCTCATAAATATAATGATAACATTCCAGACAAATGCTGGAGATGTACACAAGTACAAGGCACCCTCCTTCATATATGGTGGGAGTGCCCCCACATTCAACAATTCTGGAAACAAGTACACAACCAAATAAACAACATCTCCACACACTCCCTGGAATTTACTCCAGAACAGTACCTTCTTCATCACCAAGCTAACCCGGATGCAACGTACCACAAATCTCTAGCGATGGCTATGGGCAATCCGGCAAAGCTCTGTATACCAAGACTATGGGGGTCCTCTAGAACACCTTCTATATAAGACTGGTACTAACAAATCCACAGAATTGCAGAGATGGAAGAACTCATCTCCCGAAACACTCCGAAAATGTTTGCACGCCGATGGGCCTGTTGGATACACTTTCAAAAAACAAACTGATACAAATTCATTATGCAGCCTTTTCCTCGCTAGGATTGTACACCAGAAGTTCACAACACCTGTTCTAATACAAACATGGACTACAAAGTGAGCTTCCTGTAAGACCTTAGCTCAGCAAAAAAAAACCCTGCACAAGACCACCTAACCTCCCTGCCCTCAGACACTCACACTCTTGTATGACTCCTTTGTGGACTACAACCCCCTCACTCGTGATATGACTAAGGGCTTCTTTCATTAAAACTCGGTACTCACCTCCTCAAAGCGAGGAAGCCCCCTTCCTGATGGACTGCCCCTTACCCCTCCCTACCCTTACCCGGTACCCCTTCCTCTCCCCTGCCTACCTTGCCCATCCACTGTATCACACCTACAATGTCTCCCCCACCTAGGACAGACCCCCTGGAATAAAGCTCCCTTGTCTCCCGGGTCGTGGCACTACCTATATATACCCCCTAGGCTTGTGTACTCAACCTCTCAGTCATAAGGAGAACTCCTAAGACTAACATGACTTTATTATTACTCATTTTATGCCATAAAAAGGTGCAATACGAGTTGCATAATATGTTATATGACTGTTCAGAAATAATATACAATTACTTGTGGTTTCGAGACATGTTATGCCTGTATCTGTCTTTAACCTTAATAAAGCTTATTGGAACAAAAAAAAAGAAGGACAGCAAAGAGGCCACAAGCCAGGCCACTATCTCACTGACTCCAGTAAAAACATCAGGGACAGACTGATATTCTGCAAAAGGTACAGGGATTGGATAGCTGAGGACTGGCCAGTGGCCTGGTGTCAAAAAGGACAGCAAAGAGGCCACAGGCCAGGCCACTATTTCACTGACTCCAGTAAAAACATCAGGGACAGACTGATATTCTGCAAAAGGTACAGGGATCGGAGTGCTGAGGACTAGGGGAGAGTCATTTTCTCTGATGAATCCCCTCTCTGATTGCTTGAGGCATCCGGAAAAAAAACCTTGTCCAGACTCCAGAGAAGAAAAGGTGAGCGTGAGCTAGCATTACACTATCGGTCCTGTGTTATACTCATGCCAAGTTGCCAACACAGTTAAGCATCCTGAGACCATTCATGGGTGGGTAGCTGCTTAGCTGTGGATGCCGGTGTCAGTGGTTGGTACAGCCACTGCGGTTGGTACCTCCTTCCCTGTTTTCAGTGGTTGGGGGGATGGGGCGGGATGGATTGGCTGATCTGTGCATCGATGTTACACCATCGCCCCATGCTGTTTGTGACCCATTTGGTGCACTTGGACAGGAGCGATATATTTTCCCATCTTGGCTGACAATTGGGTGGAGCGATCCTGGCCAGGTGTGTGGGGACCCCACCCCTGGCTCGGACGCCCTCCCTCACCTGGTCATGCCTGTGTAACATTGGGTGGGGTTACTGGGCTGGCTGGGAGTATTTATGCAGAGTCCACTTGCTAGCAGACATCATGGTGATAGCACTATACATGTACATGGACATGGCTGGTTGCAGACTCATTCCCTGACTTTGTATCTGTGGTAATTATTTGACATTTAGTTTCTCTCACAACTTTTGCACCTCTCCCATAGCCACCCTTGATGGTGGATCTTGGTCTAGGTTTTTTCTGACTCCAGCCCTTTTTCACCTTATCACAGGCACTTACTTTTCGCCCCCCATTCCCTATTTTGGTGTATGGCTTTGCCATTTTGTTTTCACACTCAGCACCCTTCATACACATTCACATTTCATTCAACCCATTTACACCCACATATTCATCCACAGATGTCTGCTGTCCGAGTTCCGAGTGGTCTACGTGGTGGTTCCATCCCAGGCTCATGTCACCGTGTCCTCAGCTCCCGTGACAGACTTCCAGTTGGTCTGGCCCACATTGCTACACCGCACATGGCGTTCTTCAAGGGTAGGTTGATTATCTCGCCCCCCTTTGTACCTATATCATGTACTCCATTACACAGATATGCCATTAGACTTTTGGATATTTTTACTTTTTATTTTTATACAGATATGTGTGCATCTACCCCTGATGAGTGGGTACTATCGCACAAAACGCGTCGGTTTTACAATGATGCCATCTCTCTACTGAAGCCAATTTTTTATTACCATATGGTCTTTTATTCATTCCTGAGTGTTTTATTTCACGCTATGGCAGATGCTCCACTCCAATTGCCAGGCAGAGTGTTCTTCAGTTTCAAATGCATAAACGCATATATGTTTGCTATACATTTTTTACTAATTTATATTGTGATGGAATTATTATTGTTTATCCTGTATGGTACTTACCTTGCCTTCCACGACCTTGGAGGGTCAGTAAACAATTATTTCTGTACAACCTGCAATTGCTTTACTCCAATTACCATAAACGCATATATGTTTGCCATTCAATGCATGTTGTGATGTAATGAATCTGTTTATGATGTTTGGCACTTGCCTTGCTTTCCAGGATCTTGGAGGGCTAATAAACAATGTCCTTCTATATCCTCATCTAAAGTCCCATCCTCCTTTTCCTTTCTAACAAATGGAACAAGGTTACTGTTCCTTCCATTCTATTATTTTAACACTTAACATGTTATGGGAATACTTTTACACAATAATACTACACATAAAGTGGAAATATAACAATGATTGCACCCGTGGAGTAGAGCAGATAGTGCCCCCATATCAATCATCTCATATCCATGTGATAATTTGACTGGTGTCAATCATGTCATCATGTAAAAGAATAATAAAAACGGCTCCCCAAAGATCATCTATTTCAGACTCAGAGTCACTTTCCGTCATGGGGTAGTCTTCATCACTAAAGCAGTGGGGTTCTTCTGCTGCTGCTGCTGTTTGTTTGAATGCTGCCACCATATTGCTCCCGTTGTCTGTTATCACTGTAAGGATGCTGCTGCAGAGTGCTGGCATTGCTGGATGGTGGTCTCTGGTCTGAGTAGGCCTATATACTGCTGCTGCTGCAGAGTGCTGGCACTGCTGGATGGTGGTCTCTGGTCTGAGTAGGCCTGTATGCTGCTGCTGCAGAGTGCTGGCCTGGCACTGCTGGATGGCGATCTCTGTGTGGTCTGAGTAGGCCTAATGTTGCTGCTGCAGAGTGCTGGCACTGCTGGATGGTGGTCCCTAAGTGGTCTGAGTACTAGGCCTCTAATGCCTGTAATGTAATGCTGCTGCTGCAGAGTGCTGGCAGGCACTGCTGGATGGTGGTCTGAGTGAGTAGGCCATAATGCTGGGCATGTAAGCTGCTGCTGCAGAGTGCTGACACTGCTGGATGCCACTAGCAGTGGTTGACTCATCACTCAGAGGAGGCCTGTGTAGCACAGTTGCAGAAAACAAACGATATTGGCTTGTATCAATAGAATCTGAAAAATAAGGGTGGTAGAACATAAAGTAAATCTTATTTACTAAGCACATGGCAAGTTTGATGCAATATATGTCTTTTTCTTACTGCATTGGTAAAATTAAGTAGAAAAATATATGGACTTTGCTACTTTATCTTTATAATATATTGGCCCTCAAAATTTTTCTTACCATAATTCATAGGCCAGTAAATTTCAAGCATACATATGTCCTTCACTCATCTCTGGTACTGGCGATTATAAGAAATGCACTTTGAAATTTAAGCATTTTGTGAGTAATTTCATAGACGTTATTACATATGAATCTTCTGTGTGTTCTTAATACTGTGTATTGCTCCCTTTAGCATCAATCACAGCATGCCATCTTTAATAGTTGTCTATAAGGCCCTGAATTCTTGCAGGTGGTATAGCTGCCCATTCATCTTGACAAAATGCCTCCAGGTCATGCAAACTCTTTTGTAATTTTGCATGAACCGCATGCTTGAGATCCCCCAGAGGGGTTTGATGGTATTTTCTGATAACATGCTGCATTCATCTTGCCATTCATTTTCACAAGATTCCCCATGCCATTAGAGTTCACACACCCCCAAAACATCAGTGAGACACCACCATGCTTCACAGTGGGGATGATATTCTTCCTTTTCAAACATAGCGCTTATGGTTGTGATCATAAAGCTATTTTTTGGTCCAGATTACAGTGTGCCAGAAGGTGTAAGGCGTGTCAAGGTATTGTTGAGGATATTGTAACAGGGCTTTTTTTGTGGCATTGGCTCAGTAAAGGCTTCTTTCTGCATCAAGTATTGTCATATTGTGCTCCTTGGAACAACCACACCATATTTTTCCATGACAGCCTGTATTTACCCAGAGGTTAACTGTGGGTTTTTCTTTGTTTCCCCAACAATTCTTCTGGCCGTTGTGGCTGCAATCTTTCTTGACTTTCCTGATCTTGGCTTGCCATCAAGAGATCCCCAAATTTCCCACTTCTTAATAAGTGATTGAACAGTACTGACTGGCAAATTGGATATCTTTTTATATCCTTTTGCATCTTTAAAAAGTTCCATTACCTTGTTACGTAGGTTTTTGACAGTTGTTTTCTGCTCCCCATGGCTCAGTATCTAGCGTGCTCAGGTCATCCATGTGAGAGCTAACAAACTCATTGACATTTTATACACAGACACTTATTGCAATTTAAAAAGCCACAGATATGGGAAATTACCCTTTGATTGCCATTTTAACCTGTGTGTGTCACCTAGTGTGTCTGTACCAAGGCTAAACATTCAAGGGTATGGAAACTTTGTATCAGGGCCATTTGGATAATTTTTGTTATCATTATGATTTAAAAAAGAGCCAAACACAACATCATAAAGGTTCTTAACCTGCTTCATGTAGCCAATAACACTAGTATTCCATGTACCTTCTTGGGTACAGATGGCAAGAAGGCATTTGATCAAGTACATTGGCCCTTCATGTTTTCAGTTTTAAAACATATTGGTTTGGGTCGAACCATGGTTAATTGGATCTCCTCTATTTACTCATCTCCCACAGCCAAGGTCAAAGAAAATGGCGTTCTACCAGACCATTTGACAATTACCAACAAGGCAAGGCTGCCCGCTGTCCTCTCTGTTATTTGCTCTATCATTATAGCCATTTTTATGTAAGGTGCGCCTGAACCCCGATGTCACTGGGATAACTAAAGGGAATTCCCAATATAAAATCTCAGCCTACGCTGACGATATGTTATTCTCACTAACAAACCCCTTAATTTCCCTACCTAATTTACTAAAGGAATTTGACACATATGGAGCCCTATCAAATCTGAAAATTAATTTTGCCAAATCGGAAGCCATGGGAGTTGGGATACCTTCACAACTCCTCGCGCAACTTCGATCCAACTTTAAACTGAAGTGGACTGTTAGGAAAAGACTGGCCATTTTCTGCACCTTTTGCCGCCTTGGGCGCGTTTGCGTGCATTCACGCCCGTGCGCGTTCATGCGCGCCCGCATGTGCCGGAAACAGCGCCAAACAATGCTATTTGAACTTCCTGCACCTGTCAGCAAGTGCTGTCAGTTCTACAGCGTCTGAGTACCTGTGAGCTTCAGCTCTATCCCTGAGATCTGTGCCTGTGTTGTCCCTGCCTCTGTGATCTGACCCGGCTTGACCTAACCTGCTAACTATCTACCTGCACCGACCCTGGCTATCCACGAACATCCGTTTGCCTGACCCCTCTGTACTTTGCCGCCAGTCTGTTAACGAACCCTGCTTGGACTTTTACCAATCTTTGCCTGACCCTTCTGTGCCTTGTTTGCCCGCCAGTTGCTGACCCAGCCTGCACGACCACCCATCTGCCTGCATGTCTACCTGGAGCCTCACATCACCACCAGTGACCATCCAGCCCTCGTGCCATCCCGCACTCCGGGACTTCCTGTCTATACTATCAGGGGTCCCCGAATCGGGTGTGTAAGAGTGATTGTTCCCTGCATAAAACAGACTCCATCACCAGGACCGTGACATGGACTGACTCAGTTATAAAATACTTAGGAATGTATATCCCTCCGAAACTTACAAAACATTTTAAATTAAACTTTCACCCACTCTTGAAAACTGTCAGGAAGCTACTGACCACATGGACTTGAGATCTTCATTCGTGGTTTGGCCGTTGCAACATTGTCAAAATGTGTATTCTACCCAAATTTCTGTATCTCTTCCAAGCCCTCCCAACTACCATCCACTCTAATTATTTTGCTTATAGACTTCATCTGGGCACACAAACGACCACGTATACATAGGAAATTACTCTCTATCCCCAAACAATATGGTGGACTCGCCTTGCCTGACCTCCGCACATAATATCATGCCAACCATATAAATAGACTTATTGACTGGTACCACCACAGTGACACAAAGCTATGGACCCAAATTGTGCAAGCGCAAAGTACCATCCCTCTTGCCAGGGCATCCTGGTATTATCCATCTCTACATAAGAACCTGAAACACCACCCACTTATTGGCCCTACTACACATCTTTGTTCTCACCTCTTCTCATCCACACAACTCTCCCCTGTGGGATCTCCACTATTCCCTATCTTGGGGAATCTGTTGTTCGACCCAGGCTGTGGTGATGTGGCCTTCCAAAACTTATCAGCGTTAGGGAAATCACAGGCATCACATTTGCTTATACACACAGGTGTACATTCAGTGCTGATCTACCCAACACTTAAAGCGGTTGTCTACCCATCCATTTGATAGTATAAAAAAAGAGCTAATATTCCCGGCATGCCGGAAATGTTAGCTGTCTCCTTGATTGTGCTCTCAACCAAACTAGCAAACCATCCAATGGGTGGTGTCATAATGGATCACATGTGCAGCATCATGGCAGTTGCAGATTAAACAGAGACTAAGATGTCAGCTTCCTTAGCTGAAAAGCACCACTTTAACATGTATATATTTAAAGGCATCTCAACACTGAATCGGCATAAATTCGTAAAGTCCTAAGCATAAATCAAATTGGTAAATATGGAGCGCCTTTTTTAATTAAAACAAAATAAATGAAGTGAAATATCATATGCTATAACAAAAAACACAGTCGTTGTGCAACGAGGTGAGTTTCTACAGTTCATATGTTGTGCAGTCCACCATTGACAGTAGTGGCTCCTCACCTCAGCACTTCAACCTCACAGAGGTCACACAGCTTATCCACTTGAAACAGCTCAATGTACTCATTTGATCAAACAGGGAATAGATGATAACCACCATGCAGATAGGTGAAACTCACTTATCACTGCTAGTGTTGGAAGTGCAGCCCGCTACCAATAAAAATGGCCTCTCACCTTAACCCCTCAACCTCCCAGAGGTCACAAAGCATGTCTCAATAAGGTGGGTCTTTCTGTAAAAGGCAGGTTTCTGTGTCTGTCTTTTACAGTTAATACACAGAGGAACAACTTTCCAGGCCCGTGCTATAGCTCCTATATTCCAGCCCGTCCTAATCCGAAACTCATCGGCTTTGTCCCCTCTTTAACTGGAGTCCATCTTTTTGCACCTGGGACCAGGTTTCACCACATGCCTATTGCGCAGAAAGGGGAAGGAGAAACAGGGTCCTCCACAGTTGTGAGAGACAGCGATCTAGGATACCTGAAGACCCACCTTATTGAGACAAGCTTTGTGACCTCTGGGAGGCCGAGGGGTTAAGGTGAGAGGCCATTTTTATTGCAGTGATAAGTGAGTTTCACCATATGATATTTCAATTCATTTATTGTGTTTTAATTAACAAAGGAGCTCCACATTTACCAATTTGATCACATTTCCTTGAAGCAGGGACATGGCTGACGTTATCAACCCTTATGGACCCCGCCAGCCCATTCCACTTAAATTTCTGGAGAGCAAGCCAACTACGCCATTTTTTGAAATTGCTACCGGCACCCATACATTTCCGACAACACCTCACCACCCTTGAGGAGCTTTGCTCTGAAACTGGTGTGCTCCCACATACCCTTTCAATGGCATATAATTTGTTGATCACCCCTCCCGAAGACTACCAATTACCTAATTTTTTAGCATGGGAAAGAGACTTGAATTGCACTTTCAGTCCTTCTAAACACTGCCACATCCTATAATTTAGACACAAATTCTCCATTTGTAACAAGAACCAAGAACCCATTTCAAAATCCTGTCATGGTGGTACCGTACACCAGCAAAACTACATAGCTTCTTTCCTTCAACATCTGACTAATGTTGGAGATGCCATAAGGATCGGGGAACATTGTTTCACATTTTTTGGTCCTGCTCTAAACAGTTTTGGAAAATGATCCAACATACCATACAAAAATTCACGGACAGAGAAATCCCCAATGATCTGGCATTCTTTCTACTCCATGCCTCCGATATTTCAGAAAAACTTTATAAGAAATCAATTCTATGACATCTTCTTGACGCAGCCAAGACATGTATACCCTTGAAATAGAAAGCTCCACATCCTTCATCCATGAGGGTCACGCCTTGCTAGGGGATGACACAGCTGACGGAGCTGATAAAATACCTTACTAGATTATCGATTACATCCTACACGAGTCAACAAAGCATATAGACCTTGGGTACTCCTTGGTCTCCATATCCCCCCCTCTTCTTTGGCCCTCACCTCCCCCTTCTGTAATCTAATCTCTATTTTATCTGCTTTCTCCTTCAACTCACAACTCTATTCTTCTTCACTCCAATTAGCTACATTAAAGAGATAACTGTCGGGGACCATTGTTTGTAGAGTCATCACAGTGCATCTTACATACCTGTTTAACGTTGTAAAGCTTAACCCCACTTATTGCGAGATGTGATTGTACAGCTTTTACATTTAGGCTTCATGCACACAGGACGTTAAAAAACATCCTAAAAACATCAGTAGCTTATCAGTGATTTTTTTCAGCTTTTTTGAGCGTTTTTGCGGCGGCGTTAATGAGCATTATTGAGCATTAGTGAGCGTTTTTTTGCGCTGGCATTTTTGGGCGTTTTTTTTTTTCAATGGATACAAAACATCCAAAAACATTGGTGAGTGGCGTTATTAAGCGTTAGTGACTGCTAGTGAGCGTTTTTGGGTGTTAGAGCGTTTTTACAGCTGAAAAACATCTCTCAGAACCCACTGGTCTTGGGTTTTTTTTTACACCTCAAAAATGTCACTGCTCAAAACAGTTGATAACAGCCTATGTGTGCATGAACACATAGGATAACATGCTGGGGGGTTTAATGACTGTAGAAAAAAATGTCTGCAGATGAAAACAGCAGCTTTAAAAACGTAAAAAAAAATCCCATGTGCATGAGGCCTTATACTCTGTGGATTCTGTCTTTTGTCTTCATATAAATAAAAAAATTGAAAAAAAAAAGAGCCAAACAACTAAATGATAATAAATGGCTTCATATGATCACTATCCTTAAATAAAAGACAGGTTTTTGGCATGGCCAGTCATATTTTCCATACATATATATATATATATATATATATATATATATATATATTAAATACAGTTGTGCTCATAAGTTTACATACCCTTGCATAATTTATGATTTCTTGGCTATTTTTCAGAGAATATGAATGATAACACAAAAGCATTTTTTTTTCATTCATGATTACTGTGTGGCTGAAGCCATTTATTATCAATCAACTGTGTTTACTCTTTTTAAATCATAATGGCAACAGAAACTACCCAAATGACCCTGATCAAAAGTTTACATACCCTGGTGCTTTTGGCCTGATAATATACACACAAGTTGACATAAAGGGGTTTCAATTGCTATTAAAGGTAACCATCTTCACCTGTGATTTGTTTGCTTGTAATTAGTGTGTGTGTGTAAGATCAATGGGTTTCTGGACTCCTGGCAGACCCTTGCATCTTACATTCAGTGCTGCACTGATGTTTCTGGATTCTGAGTCATGGGCAAAGCAAAATAATCATCAAAGGATCTGTGGGAAAAGGTAGTTTAACTGTATAAAACAGGAAAAGGATATAAAAAGATATCTGAGGAATTGAGAATACCAATCAGCAGTGTTCAAACTCTAATCAAGAAGTGGAAAATTAGGGGTTCTATTGAAACCAAACCATGGTCAAGTAGATCAACTCAAAATTTCAGCCACAACGGGGCTTTTTGTCAAGAGGAATGGGCAGCTTTACCATCTGAGAAGATAAAGAGCCTCATCCACAAATACCACAAACAACTTAAAGACAAAACATGTGGTGTGGCTGTTTCAAGATGCATAATAAGGAGGCACTTGAAGAAAGATGGGCTGCATGGTCGAGTCACCAGAAGAAAGCCATTACTGTGCAAATGCCACAAAGTATCCCGCTTACAATACGCCAAACAGCACAGAGACAAGCTTCAATCCTTCTGGCACAAAGTCATTTAGAGTGATGAAACCAAAGTTTTACTTAATACTGTGTATTGCCCCCTTTAACATCAATGACAGCTTGTATTCTTTTGTGGATGAGGCTCTTTATATTCTCAGATGGTAAAGCTGCCCATTTTGTTTGACACAAAGTCCAGTTGTGGCTGAAATTTTGAGTTGGTCTACTTAACCGTGGCTTGGTTTTAACAGAACCCCTCATTTTCCACTACTTGATTAGAGTTTGAACACTGCTGATTGGCATTTTCAATTCCTTGGATTTTTTTATATCCCTTTACTGTTTTATACAGTTCAACTACCTTTTCCTGCAGATCCTTTGACGATAGAGTTGAGCGAACCCAAACTGTAAAGTTTGGGTTCGTACCGGACTTTAGGGTGTCTGTGTCCCGAACACTGACATTTGAGAAAAAGTCCGGGTTCGGGTATTTTTCACACCTGTTGAATAGCTGCAGGGCAGCCAATCAAAAAGCTTTTCACTCGATTGCCCTTAGAAGCCATCACAGCTATGCCTACTAATGGCATGGCTGTGATTGACCAGTGCATCATGTGACCCAGCCTCTATATAAGCTGGAGTCACGTAGTGCTGCAAGTAACATCATCCCATACTAGTGTAGGGAGAGGATGCTGCTGCTGTGAGAGACAGATTAGCTTTAGAAAATCATCTCATACTAGTGTAGGGAGAGGATGCTGCTGCTGCTGTGAGGGACAGATTAGCTTTAGAAAATCTGTTAAAAACAGTGATTTATTGGTGGGTGGGTGCTAGGGGAGATTTTTGTTTGCTAGAGTACATTTTGTTTGCTAAGCAAAGTGCCTCATATAAAACCTAAGCAATTTTTCTGTTTGTTAGGTGGGCGTTTGCAGCCATTTTTGCAAGTGCAGTGCACTTGCATTTGCTTGTGAATCAGGGACACTATTTTAATTGTGTTCTGTTAGTTCAGTTGGCAACGTGTTGGTATATTTAAATACTGCTTTTACATTGCAGTTAGACAAATTCATAGAAACATAGAAAAGTTTCAGAAACTACTTCAGAGGCCCCCCAAGCCGGTGGTGCAAGTCCACCAGATGTGCCCAGCCCAATTGCAAGGTTGGTACACTTGAAACATATCCCACAATGTATGTGTTGAACCTGTAGTGACTTTGGGATGCTCAATGAATGCATTTTTGTTTTTTTTAGAGGAAATGGATTGCCAGGAGCTGCCCCAACATCCCGAGTCCCCGAGGGAACCTGTTGTTTGCCCTTGTAAATACTGTTCTATTATTGTTTCTTGTGTATTGACATGCCTATTGGTATATGGGACAGCAGGCAGCAGTTAATAACCAACACACCTTTTTTACTTTTTAATAAAGTATGGCCATAGCCTTTATTATTGTTGCCTTTAACCACTTACCAACCGGAAGGTTTTCCTGCTTTAGGACTAGAGCACTTTTTGCGATTCGGCACTGCGTGCTTTAACTGACAATTGCGCGGTCATGCGACGTTGTACCCAAACAAAATTTGCGTCCTTTTTTCCCCACAAATAGAGCTTTCTTTTGGTGGTATTTGATTGCCTCTGTGTCATTTCTGATCGCCGCTATAAACAAAAGAAGAGCGACCATTTTGCAAAAAAACGCAAATTTCTTACTTTTTGCTAAAATTCAAATCCAAAAAAAATGTAAAAAAATATTTTTTTGCACCGGTTTTGGGCAATTTATATTCTTCCTCATATTTGTGTTAAAAAAAAATTACAATTGGCGTTTATTGATTGGTTTGTGCAAAAGTGGCTGCGTTTACAGATGATGAGAATTCATTTCTGGGGTTTTTATTTTTTTTTTAATTTTTTACTAGTAATGTCGGCGATCTATGATTTTTAGCAGTACTGCGATATTGCAGCGGACATGTCAGACATTTTAGACACTTTTTTGGGACCAATGACATTTATTCAGCGATCAGAAATTTAAATGTCCACTGATTACTGTATAAATGTCATTGGCAGTGAAGGGGTTAACCTGGGGGGGAGAGTTAGGGGTTAAGTGTGTTCCCTGGGTGTGTTCTTACTGTGGGGGGGCTGGGCTACCATGGGCATGAGAGATCTAACTGATCCCAGTGACAGGGATCAGTAGATCACCCATGCCTGCACTGTCAGAATGGGTAATCGTCGTGTTTACATCGGCAGTTCCCCGTTCTTTGCCTGTGGCCGCTCATCATGGCTCGCCGGCGGACATCGGGTCCGCCCGAGCCGCTGGCACACTGCTCAGGAGTGTGGCGGGTGTGCACCCCTAGCGGCCGTTCGCAGATCGCCATCTTTTTACGGCGATTCGCGCACAGCAACCCGACTGCCGCCGTAAAAACACGGCAGGCGGTTGGGAAGTGGTTAAAGTGTTTTGACAGTGCACCCCCCCAAACAATTTCCAAAAAATAGGCCCGTCCAAGGCATAATCAGCTATTATGCTGCACATCATTGCCCTTATGCATTTTCCTCTACTTAACAGCTCATGAGCTTCCACAGTGCACAATTGGACGACTGAGGAGGGACATCCAATGGTGCTGTGTGGAGCTCGAGAGCATACAGAGGGCAGCGCAGGAACAGCAGAGGGTAGCGCAGGAACAGCAGAGGGCAGCGCAGAACCTCCAGCGGCGACTTTGGATGCTGGGGACATGCTTGCCAAATTTTAAGGCAATTCTTCTTGCAATTGGGCTGGTTTTGTGGACCCCATTTTAGGGCCTGTTGCCCAGTTTAAAGGGGCTCCTGAAAAAGCATGTAAACATGTACTCCATCTCATCAGGGGTTGTCAAGTGTCATCTTTCTGTGTGGGCTAACCCCCCTTCCTCCAAACTGGAGTTTCTTGCAGAAAGGGGTGTTGCATCTGCAAAATGTGTGAGTTCATCACATCAGGGGTTCAAAGCTGACGCGTTTCGGGGTTGCCCCCCTTTATCCAAGATAGTGGAGTTTGTTTAAAGGTGGCCACCCCCAAAATGTGTCAGCACAGAACCCATGATGGCATCAAGTCACACATTTCTCACATGCAACACCCCTTTCTCCAAGAAATTCCAGTTTGGACAAAGGGGGTTAGTCCACACAGCAAGATGACACTTGACAACCCCTGATGAGATGGAGTACATGTTTACACGCTTTTGTTTGTAGCCTAACATTTTTCATATGTTTTAGATCTGTTTTTAAAATGTTGCAAAGCACCTCAGAATGTGCAAACAATATAAATATATATTTGATACTGACAGTGTGTGGCTTCTTCTTTACTTTATGTATGCCTGTGAGTTCCATAAAGTTTAGGTCTTTACACAGCAAATGCGCTCTTCTATGTGGTCAACACAGATGTAGTTCATCTCAAAACATTTAAAACAGTTGTTAATGCATCATGTTATTGTTCTCCATGCATGGAATGCATGAACACCAACAACATTTTGTGTTTGTGTATATGTAGCACAACCCCTGCACACCAAAATACATTTCTGAAGGTGAAATTTGGATCTCATGGAGAAATGAAGGTTCGATTTCTCTTTTGGAGCAAGAGCAAAAATAAAACACATATAGAACATCTCTTTTAAACATCAAAACACCATAGACAAGAGTAGTTAAACTGAAGGATTCATTTATAAGGGTAACATTAAAGATCTGGAATCATGTTTGCCAGGACACAGCCCCTCTCCCCACAAAATAGTCCATGTATTTGTTCCGCAAATCCCTTGCGTTCTGAGTGGCCAAGGTAGCACGTCTACTTTGAAGGTCTGCCATTAAATCTAGCGACGGACGACCTTCAATGGATGTACTTGGGCCTGGCAGGGCTGCATCAGCGCATTCCTGCACAAAAAATTATGCAGAATGCAGCAGCACAGTACCACGTGGTTTATTTTATATAAGGCCAGGTTTATAGGTGTCAAAAACAGATGGAACCTGTTGGCCAAAATGCCAAACGCATTTTCCACCACTCTTCGAGCACGTGAAAGTCTGTAGTTAAAAATTCGCTGGTCAGGGGTCAGGTTTCGTTGCGGAAACGGCTTCATGATATGTTCACCAAGCCCAAACGCCTCATCTGCAACGAACACAAAGTTCAGACCCTCCACGTTTTGGTCTGCAGGTGGCAGGTTGAGGGTGCCATTCTGAAGCCGCCTATAAAACTCCGTCTGCATGATGACGCCTCCATCGGAGTTGCGGCCATTTTTCCCCACGTCCAGGTACAAGAACTGATAGCTTGCAGACACTATGGCAAGCATCACAATGCTGCAAAACCCCTTATAACTGAAATAATAGGAGCCTGAGTTGGGTGGTGGTACAATCCGAACATGCTTGCCATCAATGGCACCCCCGCAGTTAGGAAAATCCCATTGCTGCATAAACTGAGCAGCAACTTCCTGCCACTGCTGGGGATTTGAAGGAAACTGGATAAAAAAAATAGACTTTGCCAACAAACATAAAAATGTTATTCAACATACAAATGCAAGGGCAACATAAGGCTACACTTCCATTCCCAGCTCAGTCAAGATGTAAGACATGGGAGAAGCTCAACCTACAGAAAATAGACTTGGCTAATTACACTTTTCAAACCATATTCAAACAAAAGAGATCACATGAGGTAAAATGAGTAGCAAATCTAGCAGGCCCTTGCACTACATGTTTTGGGGAAATAGTAGGGAAATGTCACCAGCAAAAGATGGAGAGTGTGTACAGGAGATTACATTTCTGGAGATACAGTAGTTTTAAATGATGTAACTTTTTGGGAGCATGGGGCTTAGGTTTCACATAATAAGAACACCTCAAGCACTCTGCCTTGTTGGAAAGCCAAAAATAATGTGCCAAAAGTGTGTGTTTTGGGAGGGGGTCGGGCGTCTAAACTGCATCTGACATAAATAATTGTGGCATTACCAGGCTGAGTGGGCACTGCAGCCATTAGAAATTTGGGAGCCCCTTACACAGCTTTAAACCTGCCCCCCCTTCTTACCACCAACCTTACCCAGGACCTTCACATTGGGCCATTCCACCACATCTGCCCACTGGTCAGGGGTGTACACATGTTGCAGCCCCAGTAGGAACAATACACCCTGTCACACTTGAGAGATGTAGCCTGCCAAACATTGACCCAGTGACGTGTGCAATGCATGCTAGTGTGAAATCCAAGGGCTTCTAAAAAAACAGTGCACAGGCAACACAGCCTCACTCAATGCTTGCAATAAGACCTTGTGCCAAAGCATAGGTGCTGCAGGTCCCAAACTTGAACCAGTTGTGGTCCAGGGGGTCCTCTCCTTGTGGGCAAAGTTTGTTATTTTTGTCGCCTAGGGTTCAGGAGAAACTGGATGCCCCCCTCCCATAGACTCAAATGTTAAAGACTGCTAAAGTCTTTGTTGTAAGGGCCCCTTGAGACACTGGGTCCCATTACAACAGTACTGCCTGTACCCCCTGATGGCGGCCCTCTGATAGGGTTGCCACATCATCCCTTTAATTCAGGACACATACTAATTACACAGGTTCTGCGGATGATTAATGTGGAAATGAAACTCACTTGGTGCCTTATCTGCATTAAATCAGCCTCAGAACCTGTGTAATTCATATGTGTCCTGGATTAAAGGGATGATGTGGCAACCCTACCCTCTGAGTGTGTATGGACACTGGACAACATGCTGGGGAGGAGTGTAGAGGAAAAAAAGAAGGTGAAAAAAGCTTAGAGCATGCATGAGGCCAAAGAAGACATTCACAGCATATTACTATGATACTTATACTTTGTACTATGTCCAACATTACCTATCAAAATTGAAATATGGTAAGTTATCAATTATGTTATCAGCAATTTGCTTTGTTGGTCACTTCCTGGTAGTAGATAATTCAACATTTCTTTTTCAAAATACAATAATGGGACCATCAAATACACTATTTACAGATGCATAACAGGGTGGCAACCAGCAAGATAATTTGTATTCCAAAGTAAATGCCATAAATAATAAGGTATTATTCTAGCAGTCTAGTAAAAAGGACACCAGTCTCAACCTCTTTGGGCGTGTTTAACCTGCCTACCCATAGTTTTTCATGTTTATTATCACTGCCCTATTTTTAATATGAAGGTATTGGCTTCTTTAATTAACATATATACCGTGGATGATGTTGGAGAGAGACATTTTATTATCGCAAAAAGGAAACAAAATCACAATCGGCATTTATTGATTGGTTTGCACAAAAGTTGCCGTGTTTATGGATGATGGGAATTCATTTCCTGGGTTTTTTATTTTTTACTAGTAATGTCGATTTTTACGGTACTGCGATATTGCGGCGGACATGTCGGACCATTTTGACACTTTTTTGGGACCATTGGCATTTATACAGCGATCAGTGCTTTAAAAATGCATTGATTACTGTGTAAATGCCATTGGCAGTGAAGGGGTTAACCTGGGGGGTTCTCTAAGGGATAACTGTGTTCTCTAGGTGTGTTCTAACTGTATGTGGGCTGGGCTGGCAGGGGGAGGGGAGTGATCAAGGCTTCCATATACAGGAAGCCTGTGATCACAGCCCTTCCCCCTCTATGAGAACAGAGTTCCGTGTTTACATACACAGACCATTGCTCTCTCACTGCGGGGGGGGCCATCGCGGGTAGCCGGCAGCTATCGAGCCTGCCCTACATGCTCCCTGGCCCCCCCGGACACAGTAAGCATGCAAGCGAGCCTCCGGCGGTGCACACGTGCTCACAATACTAGTTATTGGGGCTGCCGTCATATGACGGCGGTTTGCGATAACGAGCCACCTTGTTACCGTCAGACTGCGGTCGGCAAGTGGTTAAGCACCCAGTGTCCTCAGTAAGGCTGGATTCACACCTATGCATTTTTAGTGCTTTTTGCATTTTGCAGATTTGCAGTACGGTCCATTTAATATGGTTTCCTATGGAACTTTAGTGCAAATCTGCAAAAAGCACTAAGAATGCATAGGTGTGAATACAGCCTAATGGAGTGTATTTATGGGATTTTACCATTTTTTGGAAATAGAACCTACTATAGTTATGCTGTCCTCAGCTCTGTGACAACTGATTGAGTGGGGTTGATATACTAAAACTGGAGAGTGCAAAATTTTGTGCAGCTGTGCATTGTAGCCAATCAGCTTCTAACTTCAGCTTGTTTAACCAGTTAACAACCGCCACGTAAGAATCACGAAAAACGTCTAAACGTGATTTCAAGGTATCCTTTGGTATAATTTACCTGGCATGACGTTTAGACGTTTTACGTTTTTCGTGATTTTTACGTATCCACACTTAGGTCGGAATGACTCCTGTGACCCACGAATTGGTGAACGGCTGGCGTCAGACTGCCATTGTTCCACCGAGCAATAGCGTTTGGCGGCAGTATACTGCCGTCGGGGTTATTGATCATAACACTCGTGCACACGTGGCGGCCTCCGAGCGAACGTACGAATGACACAGGCCCCCCCGGTCCCTCG
>BLSH010355422.1:50252-61267 GCA_018402905.1 Glandirana rugosa | reverse complement strand
TCACTTTCTGAGGATCTGAAAAAAAGAATTTTGTTCTACATAGAGATAGCCTAGGCTATAAGAAGATTACCAAGACCCTGAAACTGAGCTGCAGCATGGTGACCAAGACCATACAGTGGTTTAACAGGACATGTTCCACTCAGAACAGGCCTCGCCATGGTTGACCAAAGAAGTTGAGTGTATGTGCTCAGCATCATATCCAGAGGTTGTCTTTGGGAAATAGATACATGAGTGCTGCCAGCATTGCTGCAGAGGTTAAAGGGGTTGGGGGACAGCCTGTCAGTGCTCAGACCATACGCCTCACACTGCATCAAATTGGTCTGCATGGCTGTCATCTCAGAAGGAAGCCTCTTCTAAAGATGATGCACAAGAAAGCCTGCAAACAATTTGCTGAAGACAAGCAGACTAAGGACATGGATTACTGGTACCATGTCCTGTGGTCTGATGCAACCAAGATAAACTTATTTGGTTCAGATGGTGTCAAGCATGTGTGGCGGCAACCAGGTGAGGTGTACAAAGACAAGTGTGTCTTGCCTACAGTCAAGCACGGTGGTGGGAGTGTCATGGTCTGGGGCTTCATGAGTGCTGTTGGCACTAGGGAGCTACAGTTCATTGAGGTAACCCTGAATGCCAACATGTACTGTGACATACTGAAGCAGAGCATGATCCTCTTCAGAGACTGGGCCACAAGGCAGTATTCCAACACGATAACGACCCCAAACACCTCCAAGACAACTACTGCCTTGCTAAAGAAGCTAAGGGTAAAGGTGATGGACTGGCCAAGCATGTCTCCAGACCTAAACCTTATTGAGCATCTGTGGAGCATCCTCAAATGGAAGGTGGAGGAGCGCAAGGTCTCTATGAGATACTGTATGTGTGCGGTCCGTAGGAAGGGGTAGGTTAGTCCTTATTTGAGTATTATGTTTACTGATGTTTACTGATTTATAGTAAAGACAAACTCTAGGCAGATATAGTTTAAGCACCTGAATTTGAAGTGGTAACAGCCTCTTACAGTCGAATGTAAAAAAAGAAGAAACAGCAAAAAAGCTGATTAATTTATGTGCTGACAAGGAGCATACTGATGGAAGGAGAATGCAGTGGCCTGAGAAATTTGCTTTTTACTGTTCTATTTCAGTTTTATTGTCTAGTCACGGGTAGGGGTGGGCCCAGGACAACTGGGGCTCAAAGATAGTGGATTGAATGACAGTGGCCAATAGACTAATTACATATTGTGGCAGAATTAAGTACTTTTGGGGAGATCTTCTGAATGAAAATGAATATTGCCACAAAAGATATCTGTTTATTTTGTCTTGCACTAATCATTTTTATTTTGTTATTTTTGGCTTTAATTCTGTCTTAAGTTAGATTTATACAATGCAAAGAAAAACACAATAACTATATTCATATTATTTTTGCAAAACTTTTGTTTTGTATTTGTTTTATTCAATCTTTTTAATGAAAAATATTTTTGTGAAATCCTATATTTGCAAAGATAAATTCTGGTCTGTCTGTTTCTTCAAAATATCACCCCAAGTAAAAGGACTAGCCAAACAAACATGTTTGTGTCTCCCTTACACAATCTAGCAAGTTCTTAACAGCAGTGATCCATGACTAAGAGATCATAAATTGATTGATGGCTGCCCACCGGTCTGATAATGACATTGTCTGCAATGAAAATACAATTCATTTGGTGTGAAAAAATACAGAGATCCCTAGAGTCACAAGTATGTCAGTTGGCTACTACATCTTGGGAAAAAAATAATGCTTTGTTGAAACCTTAATGCCTGCTACAGTTAAATTTAATCTGTGACAACTTATTTATTATCGTCTTCAGCATTTTACATTAGAGTGGTCATAAGCAGAATTTATAGCCTAAAAGAAGGAGAGAACAAACTTTTAACTTAATTTAGCAAGTTTTAAAAATTAATGAGTAGTCTTGGGGATTATGATTTACTATCAGTCTACTCAGAAATGTCAGCATCCAAGAACAGCTTATAACAAATAACACATAGCTAGATTTTGCTAGGTTAAAATACTGTCATTGACGCAGAAAGAAATAAAATTGTGAGAGAACTATGATTGTATGATTGGTATCAAAAATGTGGTAATTAAGCTTTTTGTAAATTAGATTAAACTGATTTAACAGGCAAAAGAAAAAGTATAGTTTCATAAAATTTACTTTTATTTTTTTTGCAAAAAAAAAAAGATTTCTGTTACATTATTGGTGACACCTTAACTATGTATATATTTAATAAGTATTCTCTACATAGTAATTGTATTGTTGTCCTGTCAAAATCAACAGAAACAACAAAATCAAATGCATAACTTACTGTAGTTTTTTTTCCTAGTGTTAATTTACATCTCCAATGAATATATAAAAAGTAATGCACAGCATAACACAGCCCAGTGTAACAGATGACCTTTGTTTAATTGTCCAGAATAAGGTTGTCCCTTGAGGGCTATTATGATTTCTGAGATTAATAAAATAAATTACAGTGTCCCAATCAAGGCCTCGAATATTAAAGTTGGAAAGTGTGAAACTGGTAAGAATGCATCAGAATCAAGGGATTTTAGGTTACATAAGATAAGGGTGCTAGTGTAGTGTAGTAGTACCTTAATGCCTCATTTACACGTACAGTATTTAACCTTGGTTAAAATGCACCTTAAATTACAGTTGTACATGTGCAACAATACTGAGCTGTTCATTTTGAAGGGCAGCTCACGAATACAGTTGCTAACAACTAGGGATGGGCGAACGGTTGGGCCATGCATAAGTTCGGGCCGAACATTCGCTGTTCGGTCGTTCGGTGAACAGCCTAACAAATGGGACATTCGACCGTTTGTTCGCCCTCTGTACCGACCAAAATGCAATGTGGCACTGAAAAATACATTGCTAGCCCTGATTGTCTGAAGCAGTGAAAGCTTCAACCAATCAGGGCACAGAGCACTGTCAGAGTCATGATTGGACACTGTCATCATGACTTTATCCAATCATGGCTCAATACCGCCCCACAGTATAAAAGTATTCTTTCAATGGCAGCCATTTTCAGTGTGATTTCGGCTGGAGAGAGCTAGAACAGGGCTTTCTTCAGTGCTATTAGTTATCTAGTGTGCTAAACTGTGCTATTTTGCTTTAATTGTCAGTGTAGAATATTAGTTTAGTGTCAGTCTAGGGATAGTGTGAGTGTAGTGAGGAGGACCATCATTCAGCTTTGCATAGCGTGCAGCTAGAGTAGGGACAGCTCAGATAGTTTCAGTGTACTGTAATGGGGACGTGTCATTTATACATACATTAGTGTATATGTAGAGTAGGGACAGCTCAGATAGTTTCAGTGTACTGTAGTGGGGCCGTGTCATTTATACATACATTAGTGTATATGTAGAGTAGGGACAGCTCAGATAATTTCAGTGTAGTGAGACAGTGTCAGTAATCTTTACATTCGTGTACAGCTAGAGTAGGGACAGTTCAGGTAGTGTCAGTGTAGTGACGGTTGAGCATCATCTATTTGATTGCTTTAATGCAAGTTTAACACCATTTACTTCTGTGTGCGTTACTGCCAGCTTAACACCATTTACTTCTGTGTGCGTTACTGTCAGTTGAACGCCATTTACTTCTGTATGCGTTACTGCCAGTTTAACGCCATTTACTTCTGTATGCATTACTGCCAGTTGAACGCCATTTACTTCTGTGTGCATTACTGCCAATTTAATGGCATATAGTTCTAAGTGCGTTATTGCCAGGTTAATTCCATATAGTTCTGTGTGTGTTACTGCCAGTGTAACGCCATATAGTTCTGTGTGCATTGCTGCCAGTTTAACGCCATTTACTTCTGTGTGCATTACTGCCAGCTTAACGCCATATAGTTCTGTGTGCGTTACTGCAAATTTAACGCCATTTACTTCTGTGTGCGTTACTGCCAGTTTAACGCCATATGGTTCTAAGTGTGTTACTGCCAGTTTAATGCCATATAATTCTGTGTGCATTACTGTAAGTTTAATGCCATTTACTTCTGTGTGCGTTACTGCCAATTTAACACCAAATAGCACTGTGTGTGTTACAGCCAGTTTAACGCCATATAGTTCTAAGTACATTACTGCCAATTTAACGCCAGATAGTTCTAAGAGCATTATTGCCAGTTTAACCCCTTCGTTTTTTTTGCGTTACTGCAAGTTTAACGCCATTTACTTCTGTGTGCATTACTGACAGTTTAACCAGTTCCCTACCGAATCATATTAAAAGGACGTTGGCCGGAACCGAGCGGCGATCTCGGATCAATCGTGTGCCAGGGGGTCGTGTCCCCCCTGATCATGGTAAAGTGCCAATAGATTTGGCTCTTTACCATGTGACCGGCTGTGTCCAATCACAGCTGGCCACTTTTTTGCCATACATGGCCGTGGCTCGTGCGCATCCCTGGGGACGCGCAGAGTGGCGATCGGGGACGAGGCTTGTCCCTTGGACACAGCCCATCCCCGATCAGGGTAAGTGAGCCAATGAAATGGCTCTTTACCACATGACCGGCTGTGTCCAATCACAGCCGGTCATAAATATAAACAGTTCACAGGTAACGCGCTGTTACCTGGCACTTCTCCTCACACACCGATCCAGTGTGAGTAGAAGAAGAAAACTGTGAGTTACTATACTTTGATCAATATTGCTGTGCCCAGATTGTGCCCCACTCCCCCTAAAGAGCTAAAGAGTACCTGTCAGTCCATCAGAGTACCCGTCATACCATCAGAGTAACCGCCATACCATCAGAGTAACCGCCATACCATCAGAGTACCCGCCATACCATCAGAGTACCCGCCATACCATCAGAGTACCCACCATACCACTGGAGTACACTATCATCACATCAGAGTACCTATCAGTCCATCTGAGTACCCGCCATACCATCAGAGTACCCGCCATACCATAAGAGTACACACCATGCCATAGGAGTACCTGTCAGTCCATCAGATTTCCCTTCCATTCCATCAGAGTACTTGTCAGTCCATCAGAGTACCTGCCAGTCCATCAGAGTAACTGCCAGTCCATCAGAATAACCGCCAGTCCATCAGAGTAAACGCCAGTCCATCAGAGTACCTTCCAGTCCATCAGAGTACCTTCCAGTCCATCAGAGTACCTGCCAGTCCATCAGAGTACTTGACATACCATCAGAGTACCCACCATACCACCGGAGTACACTATCATCACATCAGAGTACCTATCAGTCCATTTGAGTACCCGCCATACCATCAGAGTACCCGCCATACCATAAGAGTACACGCCATGCCATAGGAGTACCTGTCAGTCCATCAGAGTACCTGCCATTCCATCAGAGTACTTGTCAGTCCATCAGAGTACCTGCCAGTCCATCAGAGTAACCGCCAGTCCATCAGAGTAACCGCCAGTCCACCAGAGTAACCGCCAGTCCACCAGAGTAACCGCCAGTCCATCAGAGTAACCGCCAGTCCATCAGAGTAACCGCCAGCCCATCAGAGTACCTTCCAGTCCATCAGAGTACCTTCCAGTCCATCAGAGTACCTGCCAGTCCATCAGAGTACTTGACATACCATCAGAGTACCTGCCAGTCCATCAGAGTACTTGACATACCATCAGAGTACCTGCCAGTCCATCAGAGTAACCACCAGTCCATCAGAGTATCTGTCAGTCCATCAGAGTACCTGCCAGTCCATCAGAGTACCTGCCAGTCCATCAGAGTACCCTATCATCAAATCAGAGGACCTGCCATTCCATCAGAGTACCCGTCAGTCCATCAGAGTACTTGCCAGTCCATCAGAGTACTTGCCAGTCCATCAGAGTACCTGCCAGTCCATCAGAGTATCTGCCAGTCCATCAGAGCACCTGTCAGTCCATGAGAATACCTGCCAGTCCATCAGAGTACCTGCCAGTCCATCAGAGTACCTGCCATACCATCAGAGTACCTGGCATACCATCAGAGTATCTGCCAGTCCATCAGAGTACCTGCCAGCCCAGCAGAGTACCCACCAGTCCATCAGAGTACCCGCCAGTCCATTGGAGTACCCACCAGTCCATCAGACTACCCTATCATCACATCAGAGCATCCTGCCAGTCCATCAGAGTACCTGCCAGTCCGTCAGAGTACTTGACGAGCAGTCCAGTGTAACCTGTCATACAGCCACCATGGCCAAAAGGTTATACACTGCAGAAGAAGCATACAAAATGCTACTCCTGACCGATGAGAGCAGCGGGGAGCTTTCATCGACCAGTGACAGTTCCGATTATGGTTCTGATTTGGAATACCAGCCCATGGAAGAAAGTGTGTCATCGTCTGAATTTGAGGAGGAAGTAGTCTGTCGGAAAAGATGACGGTTTGAAGACGAGGCAGCTACCAGCAGCACCAGAGATCCTAATGGCCAATCGGCAAATGCCAACGGCGCTAGACCAGAAGAAGAGAGGCCCAGTACAAGCACTGGAATTCCACATCAAAGAATTAGGGCCCAAACCCAGCTTCCAGATTCCTTGGCAAACCCACAGTGTCTGCCTTCTAGCACAGGGTCACCCACAATCCCCCCTTTTACAGCACTGGCAGGTGTGCAGGCCAACACAGAAGGTTTTTCCGAAATGTATTTTTTTAACCTATTTTTTTCCTAATGAGCTATTGCAAAGCATCATGGACCAGACAAACCTTTATGCCCAACAACACATTCAGAAGAACCCCAACTCTTTCTATGCCCGTCCTTTTGAATGGAGACCCCTAACCATGCAGGAGCTTAATATATTTTTTGGCCTTACCTTCAACATGGGGATTGCAAAGAAAAACGAACTGCATGCATATTGGTCGATCCACCCCGTCCACCATATGCAAATTTTTTCATCTGTCATCACCAGGTCCCGTTATGACATGATAATGCGGTTCCTGCATTTCAGCAATAACTCACAGTGCCCCCCCAAATCATACCGACTTTTATAGATTGTTTAAAATTCGCCCCCTAATTGATTTCTCTTCTAAACGTTTTGCTGAACTCTATATCCCTGAACAAAATATTTCCGTGGACAAATCCCTGGTCCATTTCACAGGCTGCCTGGGTATGAAGCAGTACATCCCCAGTAAGAGGGCCAGGTATGGAGTAAAGCTCAACAAGCTTTGTGAAAGTTCCACGGGATATGTGCACGCCTTTCGTATATACGAAGGTAAAGACTCCCATCTCCAGCCCCCTGATTGTCCATCGTACCTGGGAATAAGCGGAAAGATTGTCTGGGAATTGGCTAACCCACTCTTCAAGAAAGGATATCATATTTACATGGACAACTATTACATGAGTTTGCCCCTTTTCTGCCACCTATATCGGGAGGATATTTTGGCCTGCGGTACTGCAAGAAAAAACAGAAAGGGCTTCCCAGAGTCTAATCACCACAAATTTGCAAAGGGGGAATCAGCAAGCCTCAGGAACGAGGAAGTATTAGCTGTGAAGTGGAGGGATAAGAAAGACGTGTACATCATGTCCACAATCCACAATGCCACCTCAGTGGAACTTCTAAGAAGACAGGTACCCAGTGAAAAAACCCATTGTATCCACGAGTATAACAAATTCATGGAGGGGTGGATTTAAATGACCAGATGTTGCAGCCCTATCTACCAACTAGAAAATCCCTCTTCTGGTACAAAAAGTTGTGGTTTACATTTTTCACATGGCCATGTACAATGCTTACGTCACCTACCTGAAATCAACAGAACGACCCAACCCCTTCCTAAATTTCATTCAAGACATCATTACTGCCCTGATATATCCACAAGGATCCCCCCCAAAAATCGTTTGTACCGTTTGTCTCAGCAGACTGCATGAGCGCCATTTTCCTGAACATATTCCCCCATCAACAACCGGAAGAATACGCCAAAAAAGATGTCGGGTGTGCAGAAAAAGAGGAGTTAGGAAAGACACCAGTTTCTATTGTCTCCAATGTCCCTCCAATCCTAGCCTTTGCATTGGACAATGCTTCAAACGCTTCCATACACTTAAATTATTAGTATTTCAATAATATTTCAAATAGACTGCCATTTCCAGATTTTCAATTCCTGTGCTGATTATTTCCCTGGACCAACCATACCACTGCCTTCCATGTGAACTGACCCTGGCCTGTTTATGGACTATGCCTCTGCCTGTCGTATACCTTGGGATGTCTACTTTCCAAAAAAGGGGTTATTTGGGGGGTATTTGTACTTTACTGGCTTGTTAATGTCTCACAAAATGAGATAGGCCGTCAGTACATCAGGTATGATCAATTTTCAATGATTTGCACCCTAGCTTGTAGACCAACTTTCACAGAGACTAAATAATATTCACTAATGTGGGTTATTTTTACCAAAGATAGGTAGCAGTATAAATTTTGGCCCAAATTTATGAAGAAAAATGACTTTTTTGCAAAATTGTTAAATAAAGTGTTTTTTTTTTCAAAATTTTCGCTCTTTTTTTGCTTATATTGCAAAAAATAAAAAAATAAAAAACCCAGCAGCGATTAAATACCACCAAAAGAAAGCTCTATTTGTGAGAAAAAAATGATACAAGTTTTGTTTGGGTACAGTGTAGCATGAGAGAGTAATTGAGATTCAAAATTTGATTGAGTGCTGAAAGCTGAAAATTGGTCTGGGCAGGAAGGGGGTATAAACGTCCTGTATTGAAATGGTTAATGCCATATAGTTTGAACTGCATTACTGCCAGTTTAATGCCATATAGTTCTAAATACGTTACTGCCAGTTTAACGTCATATAGGTCTAAGTGCGTTACTACCAGTTTAACGCCATATAGTCCTAAGTGTGTTACTGCCAGTTTAACTCCATTTACTTCTGTGTGCGTTACTGCCAGTTAAATGCCATATAGTTCTTTGTGTGCTACTGCAAGTTTAACACCATTTACTTCTGTGTGTGTTACTGCAAGTTTAATGCCATTTACTTTGGTGTGCGTTACTGCCAGTTTAATGCCATATAGTTCTAAGTGTGTTACTGCCAGTTTAACCACTTCAGCCCCGGAAGGATTTCACACTTTAGGACCAGAGCACTTTTTGCGATTCGGCACTGTGTCACTTTAACTGACAATTGCGCGAACGTGTGAGGTTGTGCCCAAACAAAATTTGCGTCCTTTTTTTCCCCACTAATAGAGCTTTCTTTTGGTGGTATTTGATCACCTCTGCGTCATTTATGATCGCCGCTATAAACAAAAGAATAGCAACAATTTTGCAAAAAAAAACAAATTTCTTACTTTTTGGTAAAATACAAATCCAAAAAAAATATATAAAAAAAATGTTTCCATTGGTTTTGGCCGATTTAGAGTCTTCCTCATATTTTTGATAAAAAAAAAAATTGCAATCTGCGCTTATTGATCGGTTTGCGCAAAAGTTGCCACGTTTACGGATGATGAGAATTAATTTCTGGGGTTTTTATTTATTTTTTATTTTTTACTAGTAATGGCAGCGATCTGTGATTTCTAGCGGTACTGCGATATTGCAGCGGACATGTTGGACCATTTTGACACTTTTTTGTGACCATTGGCATTTATACAGCGATCAGTGCTATAAAAATGCACTGATTACTTTGTAAATGCCATTGGCAGTGAAGGGGTTAACCTGCAGGGGGCGCTTTAAGGGTTAACTGTGTTCCCTGGGCGTGTTCTAACTGTATGTGGGCTGCCCTGGCTGGGGAAAGGGGATGATCATGGCTTCCATGTACAGGAAGCCTGTGATCACCACCCTTCCCCTTCTAACAGAACGGAGATCCGTGTTTACTTACACAGACCTCCGTTCTCTCAGTGCGGGGGGCCATCGTCGGTAGCCAGCAGAGATCGAGTCCGTCGTACCCGCTCCCTGGCCCCCCCGACACAGTGAGCGTGCCTCCGGCAGCGAGTGCGCTCACAGCACTAGTTATCGCAGCCGTCATCATATGATGGCGGTTTGCAATAGCGAGCCACTCTGTCGCCGTCAGACTGCGGTCGGCGGTTGGCAAGTGGTTAACGCCATATAGTTCTAAGTGCGTTACTGCCAGTTTAACGCCATTTACTTCTGTGTGTGTTAAAAACATATTTTTTTTGCGTTACTGCTAGAGTTGAGCGGACACCCGGATGTTCGAGTTCCTCGGGTTCGGCAGAACCTCTTGAAACCGTTCGGGTTCGGTACTGAACTCGATCCGAACTTGACCCCATTGAAGTCAATCGTGACCCAAACGTTTGGGCACAAATATGGCTGTAAAAAAGTCATGGAAAGGGCTAGAAGGCTGCAAAAGGAAGCAAAATGGGGGTAAGAGTAGGATAAGTGCTCTGCAAACAAATGTGGATAGGGAAATAAACTAAAAAAAATAAAAATGGGAGGAGGAGGTGGATGTGGAGTAGGAGCCTAGAGGTTGACTAAGCTGTGACCGTGGCAGTGTAGGTGGAAGTTGTGGTGGTGGAGGAGTAGGATGAGGAGGAGGAGGTAGCCAACACTGTTTTATGTTTGTTTGTTGTTTTTAGAATTGGGGTAGCCCCCAAAATATTGAGACATATTTAAAAAAAAAACAGGATACCAATGGCTGTGTGAGGCCGGTCTAAATGTCTATTCTGCTCAAGGTACAGACCCGTGTGGAGCTGGTACAGGAGAGGAAGGTTCATGCCGTCCCCCGTAATAGTGTCTGTTCGCGTCGGCGGACAGGTGTCGGTTGCACCTGTTCGATTGGAAATAATTTTACTTGATCCGTACCAAGGGTGTTCTGAACAGACATGGAACTCGTCTTATCTGTAAATCTGGCCGGAGTGTGTCGGTAACCATAGGACAAAAAAAAAATTTATACAGAGTTATAAAACCCCCGATGGGGTTAAGATTTTTGTTGTTTGTTTGTATTTTGTCACAACCGATGGAGGAGGAGGAGTAGGATGAGGAGGTGGTGGTGTTGAAGGTGGATGTGACGGTGCCAGTGTCGAATCAGTTGGAGATCCGAGGATGAGGTGTAGGTGGAGGAGGAGGGTAAAAATAAAAAAAATCAAATAAAGGGATAGGTGTAAACAAACGTCTCGTGAATAGGATGAGA
>BLSH010355422.1:15688-29461 GCA_018402905.1 Glandirana rugosa | reverse complement strand
ATATATATATATATATATATATATATATATATATATATATATATACGACATATATATTAAATATATAGGTGTAGACAAGACAAACATTTTCATAAAATAATGTTAGGGGGAAAGAATGTCCATATACTTATTACAGATCACGACACTGGAACTAAAAACCTTTAAAAGGGGGTACGTGAAACCCCTGTACAGAGAGAATAGACCCAACGTACAAACGTACAAACGTACATTACACCGTTAAACGCTTTATAAACTCTAATTTTCTAAAAATTAAATTATCAAAAAGTAACTGTTTATCAAATTACTGTCATAGAATTTGATTCTATACGGTTACAGATAATGCTCAAGAAAATTAAAGACTTACAACCAACCACATTGTATTTTAATATAACCCACAGTAATATATATATATATATATATATATATATATATATATATATATATATACACACATGATATATACCTGAGACACCTTATACCTTGTAACACTAATGAGTCACAGGACACCGGGAAGGGAAAATGGCCTATTGGACCCAATTTGGACATTTTCACTTAGGGGGTGTTTTCACTTTTGTTGCCAGCAGTTAAGGCATTCATGGCTTTTTGTTTAGTTATTTTGAGGGGACAGCAAATTTACACTGTTATACAAACTGTAAACCCATTAATTTACATTGTAGCAAAGTGTAAATTCTTCAGTGTTGTCACAGAAAAAATATAATAAAATATTTACAAAAATGTGAGGGGTGTACTCACTTTTGTGAGATACTGTATGTGCTATATTTCTATTAGACCGATAATTGTTATACAAAATTTGTATCTGTTATATTTTTCTCATTTGCTGCAAAAAAAAAAGTAATGAGACGTGGGCCTGTTGCTTCCTCTTTAAAACTATGACTGCATATATGGACTTATTGTCCTTGTAATCTATTCTCATATGTGTTCTGCAACCATAATAATTATATATGTTGTTATACAAATGCCATTTTTTAAAATATTCTCACGTGTTTATAGTAGACTGCAAAGCATACAAGACTTGTACAGAAGGGTACACCATTCTCTCTCCTCTTCCCTTCCCCCCCCCCCCACACTTTTTTTTTTCTTCTTATCTTCCTCTTCCTTGCCTTCCCCTCTTGTACACCTAAACAAGACTGAGTGTACTTCATGGACCCCAGTTTTGTGGTCTGTGTTATATATAAAACATTGTGCTTGTTACTGTATTTAAGGATGCAATGGCTTTCGTTTAATCCTTTTCTTCTTTCTTTTACTATTTAATTGTAAATATTTCAATATATACTCATTAATAAAAAAAAGACAAGGAACAGAATGATTATACTCTAGAGGAGATACTGTTGGCCCCAATACCAGTACTGTGGTTAATGGCTAAAATATATCCCATTCAGTATTTGCTTACTGGAAGATGTAAACCAACTATTTTTTGCTTGCAATAATCATATGAACACAAATACTGTCATTAATATACTGTATGTAAACTAGGGGATTTCTTGCACTTGATCCATGTGTAAATTTGGGGAATATTGCTGACTTTCATAATAACACAAGTGTCAGAGACTGAATTTTATTCTATACATATCGGCGGACATAAAAATGTGTTTTTTATGTTGCAGTATTTATAAAGAAATTTGCTATATGTATTGTCTCTTTTATTAAGGAAGACGTTATATTTTGTAATCCAGTGAAAAAGAAGTTGTTCCTTGGGGCTGTTACATTTAAATTAAGAAGGCCAGAAGTATTGTTAGTTGTTTTGTTTTTTTTCCTGCATTTTGTGGTAAACTGTACTTTTTATTGCTTAGAACTTTTGTATCATCTAGAACTTAGCAGCATTTATATAACCATTTATATAACCATAACTATATTGGACAGGAAGTATTATAGGCATGCCAAACATATTTTGGGGATCACACTAATGCAAACTTATTTTATGCACACTAGTCTGAATACTTTTAAGAAAAAAAAAATATCCTATATTGGTAGGAATACAGCTGTCTTTTGTAAACTTGGGCTGGAGAAAGTAGCAAGGGCAGACTTAAAAATGGAAAAGAAAGTGCTGTGCAGTTGACAAAAGTTAAGTGAGTACTTGAGAGAAACATTCATCACAACTGCCAAAAAATGACATACCCTTGAAAGAAAAGTAGTCTAACAATTTAGAGTTATGTGCAAAAATCCAAGGTAAAGATTTATCTTATTTTTCTGGCATAAAGATACAAAAGACCTTTCTAGTCATTGTTGTCATTTTACCTTTATAACAGTAAACACTTTTCATAATTTCTATTTTAAACTAAATGTCCCCACATTAACACAATACTTCCCCCTCACTACAACATAACATTTTAGTTTGAGGCTTAACCATAAAATGCATTAAAATTCCAAACCACAAAGAAATAATGTTTGCATGACAATATTTATATTTTCAATCTCCAATAATAATACATTATTATTACAGTTGCTTTAAAATGTAATTTCAGTTTAAAAATAAAAACAAAACATATGCTTTGTTTAAAAATAAGCAGATTGAACTGTATCGAAACCCAAAAACAAAAAATCTAATATATTACAATTTATCACGCTTTGGATGTGGTAGCCACATTATTCCATTATATTTTATAGGTTGTAATAATCATAGATACGCTTTATTTTCACCTAGTAATCCTGCCAGTTACCCACTTCCTGTCTTAGGGTGACAATGGTGACGCTCTGCTTTTATGGAGGAGCAGATTTCACCCTAAGGCAGAACTACCAAACATTTCCCCCTCTCCTCATCTACATAACATAGGAGAGTTGTATTATGTAGTTCACATACATTATCTCACAAAAGTGAGTACACTCCTCACATTTTTGTTAAATATTTTATTATATCTTTTCATGTGACATCACTGAAGAAATTACACTTTGCTACAATATTAAGTAGTAAGTGTACAGATTGTATAACAGTGTAAATTTGCTGCCCCCTCAAAATAACTCAACAAACAGCCATTAATGTCTAAACCGGGGCGTGGCCTGACTGGGCATGTTAAGAGACGTGCTTCACAGAGCTCCCATAGTAGATCCTGCAATGATCCGTTCCCCAGCGGTGATCCGGCCTGAAATCTGGCACTATACTCCACATCAACCTCCTCACAACCCCCGGACACCTGGGCGGCAGTCGTGAAGCTCAAGATGACACGGAAAGGCAAGGACGGGATCGAGGCCTCTGCGGCCTCAGCATTCCAAGATGGTGCCGACACCTTACAGCCGCAGCCACAGCGTGCACAGAGGAATTTGCAGCATGGAAAAGAGTAAGGGGGCAAGCCGATCAAATTGTCCAAGGGTAAGGAACAACAACCTAAGGACATGCTATACTATACCCAAAAGCTGACAGGCATGACGGGACCCTCCGCCGCGAGCCCGATCGAACACTCTGATCGTTCGGAACACGAGGACTTTGACACGATGGACGATACCTTATCATTAGAAACCCTCCCAGATACGATCCCAGACCCATTTGAAAGCCCAACGGCAGACACGCCTCAACCAACGCTGACAGAAATCCTGCAAGCGGTGCATAAATGCACAACGACAGTGGAGGGCCTCAGAGAGCACCGGGGAGGACTCCAGGAATCGGTATCATTGATCCGGCATGACATACAAAAAATAAGGGAAAGAACCACCGCGGTGGAGGGTCGGGTAAGCGAGATGGAGGACCAGATCCCCCCCATGGCTTGAGATATTAGATTAGCGGTGCAACAAGTGGCCATGACCAACAACAAAACAGATGACATTGAAAATCGGCTGAGACGTAACAACGTTCGTAAAGTGGGACTCCCGGAGAAAGTAGAGGGGAGAGATCCTACAGCATTTGTAGAACAATGGCTACAGGAAGTGTTCGGGAAAGAGGCCTTCACAGCACTATTCGCGGTGGAAAGGGCACACCGCACCCCACCTTGCCCATTCCCGCCTGGACTACAAAGACTGGGAGATAGTGCTCCGGCTGGCCAGGGAAAAGGGCACTATCAAATACCAGGGTACTAAGATTTCCCTCTACCCGGATTTCTCTGTGGAGGTCCAACGAAAAAGATCCAAATTTGCAGAGGTCAAGAAAAGGCTACAGCAACTTCAGCTAACCTATGCCATGTTATATCCAGCTAAGCTGAGGGTAGTGGTCAATGGGCAGGCTACGTTCTTTGAGACGGCCGATGAGGCTACTGACTGGCTCGACAGGAATGAACCAGACTTGAGAAGGCGAAATCGTGCCATAGAGGAGGACTAACCGTTATTTTATTACCATGTATGCCGGACTTTCCCCCCTTCCCCTCTGGAAGGGGAAAGGGGGACATGAAACATTTGCAAGAAACCAAATAAGTGTTTTCATCTATTCCCCTTAAGCCGAGGACTAGACTTTACTCAAATTGACTACAATGCTCATCACCATGCAAACAAATCTCCCCCCTTCATTGAAGAGTTTGAAATGGCACAATGTTTGGCGAACCCTGATGGAAAGCCTGAAGGTTGGGGTGCTTGCATCCAGTTCTTTTTGCCCAGTTGGCACTGACATATTTTCATCTGCGCAGTTGTGCATTCAAATTCTGCTACTGGACTGTTACCAATATTCAGTACAACTATTCCTCCGCTCTACTATATACCAAAATGCTTTCTGTCTCTACTGTCTGCAAGGACCCCTCCCCCTGCTCCGACTCATACGAATTGAATATTTACAGGATGCCCTATGGGGCCAAATTCATCTCACCCCTTTGAGATGCCTCCCATTCCGCTGATCTCCTGGAACGTTAGGGGAGTGCATGACCCACTGAAACAGACCATGATCTCTGGCTGCCTGCGGAAGTTCCACCCGGCCATAATTGGACTACAAGAGACCCACCTCGCTCCAGAAACTGTGTCGTGCATGAACTATTCATGGGTTGGTAAGAGCTACCATTCAACTCACACCTCCTTTTCCAGGGGAGTGAGTGTTTTCATCCATAAGGCACTAACGTACCAAGAACTGGACTCACTGGTAGATATATCAGGGAGATTTATATTTCTTCATTGTAAACTGTTTAATGTCACAATGGTCATAGCATATATATACATACCGCCACCGTTTTCAAGGGAAGTGCTTCAACTACTATTGTCTTACAGGCCTGACCTTCCGGTGCTAATTTTAGGAGACTATAACGGGTATCTGGATCCACAAATGGACCGTCACCCACTGGCCTCTCCGCCGGCCGGGGATAGGGGCACGGCCCTGGGGCGCCTGCTGGTGGAGATGGGGTGGGTAGATATGTGGCGACTGCGCCACCCATGTGTAAAGCAGTTTTTCGTGTTTTTCCAAGACACATGGATCCCTGTCCAGAATTGATCTTTGTGTAGGTTCCATTCAAGCCATTCCACTGGTTCAAAAAATAGAGTATTTTCCTCGAGGGATATCAGACCACTCACCTATGGTGGCGTGGCTAAATGTTCAACCTGTTACTAATTTGCCTAGAGCCCCATGGAAGCTAAACGCCTTCTGGCTTAAATTATTCCCATCCCAGGATCGGATTTCCGATCAAATTCAACAATTTTTTTCTTGCCATAGGCAGCACCCCAACTTGATACAAAGGTGGGAGGCCTTTAAGGCATACCTTAGGGGGGTATTTATATCGGAAATTCAAATAGTAAAATCCAATACGACCGCCCTGCTTTCACAATTGGAAGACCAGGTCAGACAGATGGAACTGGTTTATATTTCTGATTCGAAAGAGTCCACAAGGGAGGCATGGATGGCGGCCCAGGATGCCCTGGATCGCTTGAGAGCCTCCGCCGCGGAACGCAAGCGTTTCTTCAGAAAACAGCCCTTTTATGAGGAAGGGGAGAAAACGGGTCGCCTATTGGCTAAAATAGCCAGGGTACAGCAGCAGTCCCCAGTGATAGGTGCTATACGCTCACAAGACGGGCGAGTTGTTAACGAACCAGAACAAATTGTTTCAGAACTAGCCTCCTTCTATGCTAACCTATATAAGGCAAAAGATGAATACTCAAACCATGACCTTGAAAACTATCTGGCCAGTGTTACCATCCCATCACTGTCCTCCACTGATTTTAAAAATTTAGAAGCCCCTTTGACACTTTAGGTGCTGCAGGAGGCGTCCCGTTCTTTCCCGACCTGTAAGGCACCTGGGGATGATGGTATTCCAATAGAGGTTTATACGATGTATGAAGAAGATATACTGCCCAGACTATTAGCAGTATTTAATGCCTCCAAGGAGGTTGGCAGCTTGCCGGAGTCAATGACACGAGCCAGCGTGGTTCTCCTACTCAAGCCCGGTAAAGATCCGTTGGACCCTAACTCATATAGACCAATTTCATTGCTTCAATGTGA
This sequence comes from Glandirana rugosa, assembly GCA_018402905.1. Classification (NCBI taxonomy): domain Eukaryota; kingdom Metazoa; phylum Chordata; class Amphibia; order Anura; family Ranidae; genus Glandirana; species Glandirana rugosa. Next base: position 23,106 of record BLSH010355422.1, on the reverse strand, counting down.
TATGAAACTACTTGCTAAAATACTCGCTAACAGGGTGAATAAATGCATAGCCTCCATCATCCATCCAGACCAAGCGGGCTTTATGCCTCAAAAATCTACAGCTACGAACCTTAGAAGGCTTTTCTTGAATATGCAATCCCAGACAGACAACATGGGACATCGGGCCTTGTGGTCACTTGACGCCAACAAGGCATTTGACAGTGTAAACTGGAGATACCTATGGGCCGTACTTTCAAAATTCGGCTTCGGCCCCCGCTTCATAACATGGGTCAAGTTTTTATACTGCTCCCCGAAGGCGGCCATTAGGGTGTCAGATAGGATGTTGAAGACGTTTGTGTTGGGCAGGGGAACCAGACAGGGCTGCCCCCTGTCTCCCCTGCTCTTCGCGATAGCGATTGAACCACTGGTGGCCTTAATACGGGAAAACCCTCAGGTAGTGGGATTTAGGTATGGAGATTGGCAAGAGAAAATCATGCTCTACGCCGATGATATGTTGCTGCTACTGGGAGAAACGGCTTCTTCCCTAACCGAGGTGATGTTGATCATCTCGGAATTTGGGAAATATTCGGGGCTTACCATAAATTGGACAAAATCAGCTTTGATGGCGCTGGACTGTAATCCAGATGAACTGGTGACTGCTCTATGCCCGGTTCCCGTTGTCTCCTCCTTCAAATACTTAGGTATTATGATTACCCCTAAGCTTACAGAGTATAGTAAATTTAACATTAACCCCTTGCTGTCGAGGTTCAGAGATAAAATAAATAAGTGGAATAAGCTTAAGCTGTCATTAGCGGGTAAAACTAACTTGATCAAGATTATTTTAATGTTGCAGCTGCTATATATGTTGCACAACTCCCCAACTGTGATCCCATTGAAAACGTTTCGGGTGGTTAACACCCTTTTCCGTCGATTATTATGGGGCACAAAGGCCCAGACGATCAAACTGGAGTTGTTGCAACGCCCCAAGGACGGGGGAGGCTTAGCACTCCCCAATCCTTGGTTGTATTACATAGCGGTACAGATGCAGCAGTTGGTGGGGTCCACGGGCCCGCACCCACTAGGATCGGCAGCTCGTCTCTTGCTGACCGGAACAAATGACGTTATAGAGGGCCTGGAAGCCCAAAGCTTTTACAAGCCCAACAAGCTAATGCCCACTTTTGGCCTTATTCAGAATGAATGGAATAAATGCAGGCAACTACAACAAGTACAGCGATTCACCTCCTACAGCCCAATTTGCAGTAATAAAACTTACTGGCCAAATTAGACCAGGGCCCCAGGTGGCGGCAATATGGGGTGACCCATTTGAGCCACATATTTGAACTAGGAAAACTGCTCCCATTTGTGACACTACAGGCCAAATACTCCATCCCAGATTCGATGCAGTTCCAATATGCACAGCTGTTGCATGCGGTGCGGGCCCAGGGGAATGAGGGTGGCTGGGTACAGTCTCCGAGCCCTGTGTTCCACTTGCTTTGCGGCAGCGGTGATACTAAGGGATTTATTTCCCAATGCTACTCCTTATTACTTAGAGAACATTTAAAGGCTCGCCCCATAGGGGCGCTTGCTCACTGGGAGACGGACATCGGTCCACTGACTGAGGAGCAGTGGGAGGAAGCACTCCTATTCATCTCCATGAGCTCTTTGAACATATCCCAAAGGATATCCCAACTGTATATTTTACTAAGGGCTCATTACACCCCGGTCAAATTATACAAAATGGGCAAATTAGCAGATCCAATATGTGGAAAATGCAGGCGGGAACCTGGGGATCTCATTCATCTGCATTGGAGATGTCCGAAACTCCATAGATATTGGAGTGAGATCTTAACGATAATAAATGGAGTTTTCCAGACTAATATTACGCTCGCCCCGGCTGGTTGCCTCTTGGGCATCCTAGAAGAGGAGGTTACAGAAAGGGAGACAAGGGAGGCAATTTCTAGAGCAATGTCCCAAGCTAGGAAGGTGATTCTGATGGGATGGAAGACCTCCAATCCTCCCAGCATTTCCACCTGGGTGACAAACATGGGTAACACTTTAATAATGGAAAAATACATCTACCAACACAGAGGCAACGAGAAGGAATTTGAAAAACTGTGGGCGCCATGGTTGGACACCCTGGGCTTGAGTCCTGAAGAACTAGTGAGGGCAAGACTGCTGCAGGGCCTTGCATAACGTGCTCGGACTGAATCCATTGCATGACCCCAATATTGGCAAAGAGAGGAGCCCAGGGCTGTGATGACAGCCTGAACTCCCAAGCAGTGAGGGCGGTTTGGGAGGGAAAGCACTTCTCCTGGCAGGAACAGAACCGAAATGGGAAAAGACGCAGACTGTAAATGGGTGGGGAAGTCCGTGGTCTATTGCAAGTCAAATGTATGTGATGCTTATAATGACTGTACTCTTATTCTCTGTTAAACTGGAATAATGGAATGGTTATTTAATGATTTAAAAAAAAAATGTCTAAACCACTGGAAACAAAAGTAAGTACACCCTAAGTGAAAATGTCCAAATTTGGCCCAAATAGCCATTTTCCCTCCCCGGTCTCATGTGATTCATTAGTGTTTCAAGTTCTCATATGTGAATGGGGAGCGGGTGTGTTAAATTTGGTATTATTGCTCTCACTCTCTCATACTGGTCACTGGATGTTCAGAATGGCACCTCATGGCAAAGAACTGAGGATCTGCAAAAAAGAATTGTTGCTCTACATAAAGATGGCCTAGGCTATAAAAAAATTGCCAAGACCCTGAAACTGAGTTGCAGCATGGTGGCCAAGGCCAAACAGAAGTTTAAAAGGACAGGTTTCTCTCAGAACAGGCCTCGCCATGGTCAACAAAAAAGTTTAGTGCACGTGCTCAGCATCATATCCAGAGGTTGTCTTTGGGAAATAAACGTATGAGTGCTGCCAGAATTGCTGCAGAGGTTGAAGGGGTGGGCATCAGCCTGTCAGTGCTTAGACTATATGCCGCACACTGCATCAAATTGGTCTGCATGGCTGTTGTCCCAGAAGGAAGCCTCTTTTATTTTTTTTTATTTTTTTTTTTCCATTAAATTTTTATTGGATTTTTAAGAATCATACAACGAAAAAAGAAAGCAATAATAGATAATATGGTTTCAAGAACACAGAGTAAAGTATGACTTAATAAAGGTATTGGACGCATGCTCTCAATGAGGCCTCTGGGTATCTGAGTAATTCCAAGTATGAGTCAGAGGTAGCGTTATCGTTGCCCTGACACCCCCATTGGGAACAAAAACTGTGTGTTGGGCTTAATAATATTTAATGCCTTTTGGTCACATTGAGGCATGAGTCTGCTTGAAGTAAGGTTTCTACAGTTGTGTTGCATATGAGTTCTATGAAACAAAAGATATTTATAGGATTTCAGTAGAGAAGATGAAAGAGGGAGGAGGAAGAGGAAGAATAAGAAATGGGGGGGATACAGGTAGGGATTGTTGGTGAACTGGTATAGCCCGAGTAGAGGTTTGAAGTAATTATTTCAGGTGTGGTGTTAGACCCTTTATATAAAGGGTTGTTGAAGTTATGCTGCTTGGATTAGTCAGCGTAGTTTAGATTAAATCTTAGAGAATAGAATATATCCAAAAAAATTTGAAGTTGAGAGTCAACAATTATGTGGAGTTAGCTTTGGAATGAGGATTGTGGGTGTGTTGTCCATGGGTGCCAGTCTTTGAGGAACAGTTCTTGTTTAAGATGAGCTTTTGCGAAAGAGTATTCCTGCTGAGCATGGTCGTTGAGGATGAGAGTCACTTCACTGAGGCTTTCTTGGGGTAGTAGATTTCCATTTGCGGGCTATAGCGAGTCTGGCCACTATAAAAATATGTGTAAGGATGGAGTGGTACTTAACGGACCATGTTTCGATGCCTATTCCAAGTAGGGCTACTTTGGGGTCCGGAGATAATTTATGTTTGATGATGGAAGAGGTTAATTTGAAGAGTTGATCCCAGAAAGGTTGGACGAAAGGGCACTGCCACCATATGTGGTAAAGAGAGCCTTGGTCGTTGCAGTTTCTCCAACATAGCGGAGACTGGTCTGGATATATTTTGGCCAGTTTCTGAGGGGTAAGATACCAGTTGAATGAGATTGTTTTGCGCGTTTTCCCAGTGGAGAGTACATTTGGAGTGTTTCCTTGGAAGGAGTTGTGCTGTGTGCCATTGTTCTGGAGTTGCTGTGAAGAAGAGTGTTTTTCCCAGGTTATGAATGGCTTTGGTTTTTGTAGTTTGGCTGAGGATGATAGGGATAGGTATAGGGGACCTATACCTGTGAGAGTTTTTGTGGGTGAGCGTAGTATGTCCAGAATGGGGCTTAGTGTATCAGAGTCACTGATTTGAATATCTTTTAATGCATGACGTATTTGAAGGTACTGGTAAAATGAAGTATGGGGAAGCTGAAAGGATAAGGAGAGGTCTTGGAAGGAGCAGAGTACCTTATGGGAGTATAATTGTCCCACTTTGGTGATTCCAGCCGAGGTCCATTTTTGGGTGTTGAAGTTCGGTATTATTTTTTCCAGGGAGGATAGTGGGATGAGATCCAGGGTATTTTGGGACAGAGTAGTTGCTATGTTTCTAAGCGAAGACCATACTGTGTGGACGGCGTTAATGGTGTCCAGAAAGTGTCTCTGGGGGTGGGGATGAAGGATCAAGGCACCTAGGTAGGTTTTCAAGTCCTGTTGTAAGATCTCTTTGTCGAGTTGTAGTGTGGGTGAAGAGGAGTTGGGGGACCACCATGTTCTGGAGTGGTTTAAGATGCTGACTTTGTAGTAAAAGGAAATGTTCGGGGCCCCCATTCCACTAAATTTAACTGGGCGGAGGAGGTATATTGTTTTGAATCTGGGGCGCTTCCTTTGCCAGATTGTGTTAATGATAATAGTTTGTAGCTTCTTCAGATGAGTTGTAAGAAAAGGTATTGGAAGGGCACAGAAGAGGTATAGAATGTGAGGTAAGATAAACATCTTTACTAGGGCGATGCGGCCTGTCCATGAAGGTGTTATCTTCTGAACTGAAGAGGAGATGCTGGAGATTTTCGATGTCAGTATATTGTAGTTAGTGTGGAACATATTATAACTTGGTGTGGTTAATTGGATCCCAAGGTATTGAAGAGAGGCTGCTGGAGCCCACGAGAAAGGGGTACGTTTAGAAATATGTTGTTTGGTGAGAGGGGGTAAGTTGATGGGGAGCATTTGACATTTATTATGATTTAATTTATAGAGCGAGAATGTGCTGAAGTGATATAGAAGTTGAGTTAAGTGCGGGAGAGTGAGAAGGGGATTTGTAAGGAAGAAAATCACATTGTCAGCATATAGACCTATTTTATGTTGGGAATTTCCTATTTGTATACCGGTGATTGAGGGATTGGATCGGATGTGTTCTACTAGGGGCTCCATAATCAGGGAGAATATAATTGGGGAAAGAGGGCAGCCCTGCCTTGTTCCATTAGTAATGGGAAAGGAGGATGAGAGGAAACCCGACGTCCACACTTTGGCTGTTGGGCATGTGTATAGGGCTGTGATTGCTGATAAAATTCGTCCCTGGAGGCCGAACCCCCGATCATGTACTGCCAATGAACTCTATTGAAAGCTTTTTCAGCGTCTAGAGAAATTGCTAGGGCAGGTATGTGGTGATGTTCAGCCCATTGGATAAGGTTAATTGATTGCCATGTTCCATCCGAGGTTTGGCGACCAGGGACGAATCCAACTTGATCGGGGTTTATGAGGAGGGGGGTATATTGGGAAAGCCTATTAGCAACGATTTTAGCGAATAGTTTGGTGTCCGAGTTGAGCAAGGATATAGGACGATAATTTCCAGGATTGTCATGGGCTTTGCCTGGTTTGGGGATGGTGACTATAGTGGATTCTAAGAATTCTTGGGGGCAGGTGCCTGTGTCCATGATTTTGTTGTACATATTTACTAGGTGGGGTGGTAGTTTATCGGAAAATAGTTTGTAATATTCATTTGTGAATCCATCTTGGCCCAGGGATTTGTGAAACGGTAATGATTTAATGGATTTGGATACTTCAATTGGGGAAATTGGGGCTGAGAGGATTGAGAGTTGTGATTCTGAGAGGGAAGGAAGATTGATCGAGCTTAGGAATTGGGTCAGGGTTTCTTCATTCGGGGTCGGGGAAGTAGGGCTGTCTTTTAAGTTGTAGAGGGAAGAATAGAAGTCTTTGAATAGGTTTGCGATTTCTGCAGGGTTGTATATTTTTTGGTTTTGCTTATTCGAGAGGAATGCAATTTTTGATGTTGCTATTTTTCGTTTATGCTGTTTTGCAAGGAATGTACCGGGTTTATTGTTTGAAGTGTAGAAGTTAAGCTTTAATCTCTTAATATAATATTCAAAGGATTTTTTAAAGATTTCGCTCAGTTGAGTCCTAAGGTCTTTCAGTTTATCAGTAAGGAGTGGGTCAATTTTTTGTTTGTTGAGGGTTTCCAATTGATGAATTTGGGTAGTGAGCTGGGAAATGGTGTGGAGGCGAGTCCATTTCTCGTGGGCTGCTAGCTTTATAAGGGATCCTCTTAAGACTGCTTTGTGACTGTTCCACAATATGTTGGGATCCGCGACTGTTCCTGTGTTCAATTCAAAAAAGTCAGTTATGGCAGATTTAATCTGTTTCTGGTATTCAAGTTTGGTTAGAAGGAGTGGGTTCAGTCTCCATGGTGAAAAGATATTTTTATCAATTGTTGCAGAGAACTTTAGAGTTATTGGAGCGTGATCCGACCAGGTAATCAGACCGATTGACGTGGAGTCAACTTTTTGTAGTGTGAATTTGTCTACCAGAAAGAAATCAAGTCTGGAATATACATTATGAGCAGCTGAGAAGAAGGTATAATCCTTCTCATTTCCATGAGAGCATCGCCAGGGGTCAAAAAGATCTTCTTGAAAAATTAACGAGTGTAGAATTGAGGAGTGTTTCCGTTTGGGATTGGTGGAGTCAAGATCCGGATTTATAACTTCATTGAAATCTCCACAGACGATGATGGAGTTAGATCTATAGGGTTGGAGCTTATTGAAGATGGATTTGAAGAAGGTATTCTGGTGGGTGTTAGGGGCGTATTGGAAATGCGGGGATTGTGGGTGGTCTTATGGAAGAAGTTTAGGTAGAAGTTATTCGAGGTTGGGATATCTAGATTGAGGTAGTAGCAGACACCTCTAAAGTTACTTCAATATTTAGGCCTAGAACTGAGGTGGTTAGGGTTTGCCTTTGTGAGGAGTTAAGATGTGAGCAATTAAAAAGTTCTTCTAGAAAAACTGGGGACCGCTACGAGAGTACCTTTACTCTTCCTAATATGGAAGAAGAGTCGACGAGTATTACATATAAGGTCTGAACTAAAGAAAGACCATCTGTTTAAGTGTGATGTTTTTCAACTGAGGTGCAGTTAGCCAGACTAATGGACCAGCCTAGTGCGAGGTT
>BLSH010355382.1:410420-445531 GCA_018402905.1 Glandirana rugosa | reverse complement strand
GTATGAAAGGAACATCCATGCATGTCTGGTGGTCCTGTCCCAAACTGGCCCCCTTCTGGCAAGACGTCACACGATTCCTGGCTGGCATGCTGGGTCAACCTGTGATCCTCTCTCCCCAACTCATCCTTTTCGGTCTGGATATGGCAGCCTGGCCTTGTGACACGCATGCCCTTGCAACCCACGTTCTCATTGCCATTAGGCTCTCCATAGCTAGGAGATGGAAATCTATCGATCCTCCTTCCATGATGGAATTACACTCTTCTTTGAACAATCAATGCCTTATGGAATGCATGCACGCTAAGGCGCACCTGCAAGTCCCACTCTTCCGGAAAAGATGGACCCTCTGGTTACAGCATCCTAAGTGTAACCTGCAACACTAAGCAGAGACATTGCAAGAGCGATTTTACACAGTAGTACTGACTTTGACTATCTGCACCGACATCTATCTTTAGATTATACCTGCCTAGTATTCTTCTTGCTACATTGTGCGAGCGGAAGGCGCTGGCCCACTTATGGGGCAGCGCGCTCTGCTCTCTCAGCAACTGCCACATGAGAGCTCTTTCTAGATGACCCGAGTTCCTACTGCTAGATTTGTAGATAAGCAGGGCTCTCTATAGGAACATATTGTGTGAAAGTACCTGCTATCTTCCCTTTCTTGATTTGCATATTTGCAACTGTAAAGTATACTCCTGTATGTGTTATTTCTTTCTGACAATAAAACATAAGTTAAAAAAAAAAAAAAAAAAAAGCACCACACACAGTACACAAAATCACTGGTTAGGCACACATTTAACTTAGATGTTTAACCGCTTGCCGACTGCCCGCCGTGGCTTGACGGTGGCAAATTAGTTTGTTATTGTGGCATGCTGTCACCTAACGGTGGCCACGATAACGAGTATTGTGAGCGCACGCGTGCCGCCGGAGATGCGCTTGCGCCCTCACTGTGTTCCCGCAGTGAGAGAACGGAGGTCTGTGTATGTAAACACGGATCTCTGTTCTGACAGAGTGGGAAAGGCTGAGATCACAGGGTTCCTGTATATGGAAGCCGTGATCACTCCCCTCCCCCAGCCAGCCCAGCACCAATACAGCTAGAACACACTGAGGGAACACAGTTAGCCCTTACAGCACCCCCTCCGGGTTAACCCCTTCACTGCCAATGGCATTTACACAGCAATCAGTGCATTTTTATAGCACTGATCGCTGTATATATGCCATTGTTCCCAAAAAAGTGTCAAAATGGTCCGACATGTCCGCCGCAATATTGCAGCACCGCTAAAAATCGCAGATCAATGCCATTACTAGTAAAAAAGAAAAAGAAAAAAACACCATAAATGAATTCTCATCATCCGTAAACACAGCAACTTGTGCGCAAACCAATCAATAAACGCCGATTGCTGGGTTTTTTTTACAAAAAATATGAGGAAGAATATCAATCGGCCAAAACCGATGAAAAAATAATGTTTTTTTCTTTTTTTTGGATTTGTTTTTTTTTTTTAAATTGTCACTGTTTTTTTGTTTATAACGGTGATCAGAAATGGTGCAGTGATGATCAAATACGACCAAAAGAAAGCTCTATTTGTGGGGGAAAAAAAAGACGCAAATTTCGTTTGGGTACAACGTCGCACGACCGCGCAATTGTCAGTTAAAACGACGCAGTGCCAAATCGCAGAAAGTGCTCTGATCCTAAAGGGGGAAATCCTTCCGGGGCTGAAGTGGTTAAAGTGGATGTAAACCCTCCATATATCCAGCGAAGTGAAAAAGCCTCATTTGATACACAGGGATGAAACAAACCTCCCTATATAAGTCTTACACGTATATCAAAGACAAAAATTCTCCTGCGCTCAGGTGCTCAGCCTCTGGATGTGTGGTGCAAACTGCCAATCGTCTTGCAGCCTTCCTCAGAACAAGGGGTGCTCTTAAACTGAAATATACAAAAAGGAAAGGAGGGCGCACCTACCTTGTGCATATGTGGCTTTGGCTCTGAGGAAGAGGGTCCTCCCTCGAAACGCGTCAGCCATACCGTCCTGTCTATCGGTTATCCTGAGTCCCACCAGAGAACTGTTTGTTGTTGCAGAGTACTTGACACGCTTATTTATACGGTTGTATGTGAGTATAACCATTGTTGTTTTTATCGTATATTAAATATCTTTGGTAATGCACAAGGTCGGTGCGCCCTCCTTTCCTTTCTTACATGAATATCTTCTGTCTTTACCTTGATACACTGTTTAGAAAATGCACATTCTGTTAGATTTTCCACTTCCTCCTCCCTATGTAGGAGGAGATGATTGCTAGACACTGTGGGAGACTGTGAGAAAGCTGATTGGAGGAAAGGCACACACACCCCTCCCACACATGCAGAGGTTGCCTGTGAATTGTTTAGCTGGCTGCTAATCTATTTTTAGCAACCTCCCCGTCTCTAAATTCTATGTCCCGTCTCCCAGAATGAGTGAGAATTTACATAGAAACACAGAAACATAGAAAAGTGACGGCAGAAAAAGACTGAGTAGTTCATAGAGTCTGCCCTTTTTTTTTATTTTTTATTTTATTTTTTTTTATATATATATATTTTTTTTTACATTAACCTTGTTGTCTGACTATGGATTTATGTTTATCCCAAGCATGTTTGAAGCCATTTACTGTTGACTGTCTCACAACCTCTGTTGGTAGTTTATTCCAATCATCAACCACCCTTTCAGTAAAATAATACTTTCTAAGATTCGTTTTGAACTTCCCCAAGTTAGTTTGAGGTCCCCGTGTTCTTGATTTTGGTTTCATATTGAAAAGACTGCCCTCCTGAACCTTATTCACCCCCTTGATGTATTTAAAGGTTTCAATTTATCAGGCGGACAAAAGAGCTACGGAGGAAGAGGCTCCACTTTAACCCCCTTTCCCAACCAGTGTCAATAGTACAGTGACAGTGCATATTTTTAGCATTAACCACTTTACCTCCGGAAGAATTTCGCAGTTTAGGACCAGAGCACTTTTTGTGATTCGGCGCTGCGTCGCTTTAACTGACAATTGCGCGGTCGGGCGACATTGTACCCAAACAAAATGTGCGTCCTTTTTTTCCCACAAATAGAGCTTTCTTTTGGTGGTATTTGATCCCCTCTGCGTCATTTCTGATCACCACCATAAACAAAAGAAGAGCGACCATTTTGCAAAAAAAAGCAAATTTCTTACTTTCTGCTAAAATTCAAATCCAAAAGAAACTATAAAAAAACATTTTTTTTCATCGGTTTTGGCCGATTTATATTCTTCCTCATGTTTGTGATAAAGAAAATCGCAATCAGCGTTTATTGATTGGTTTGCGCAAAAGTGCCCGCGTTTACGGATGATGAGAATTCATTTCTGGGGTTTTTATTTTTTTTTTATTTTTTACTAGTAATGGCGGCGCTCTGCGATTTTTAGCGGTACTGCGATATTGGGGCGGACATGTTGGACATTTTTGACACTTTTTTGGGACCAATGACCTTTATTCAGCGATCAGAAATTTAAATGTCCACTGATTACTGTATAAATGTCATTGGCAGTGAAGGGGTTAACCTGCAGGGGGAGATCTAGGGGTTAACTGTGTACCCTGGGTGTGTTCTAACTGTGGGGGTGTTGGGCTACCATGGGCATGAGAGATCTAACTGATCCCAGTGACTCCCATGCCTGCACTGTCAGAATGGGGAACCGCCGTGTTTACATCGGCGGTTCCTCGTTCTTTGCCTGTGGCCGCTCATCGCGGCTCGCCGGCGGACAACGGGTACGCCTGAGCCACGGGCACACTCCTCAGGAGTGCGGCGACCGCGCGCCCCCTAGCAGCCATTCGCGGATCGTCGTCTTTTTACGGCGATCCACGCACAGCATCCAGACTGCCACCGTAAATACACGGCAGGCGGTGGGGAAGCCGTTAATCACTGTATTAGCGTCACTGGTTCCCACAAAGTGTCAAAAGTGTTAGTTAGTGTCTGATTGTCCGCCGTAATATCGCAGTCCTGCTATAAGTCACTGATCTCCACCATTACTAGTATAAAAAAAAATCCAGTATATTGTATATGCCATAGTTTGTAGATGCTATAACTTTTGTGCAAACCAATCAATAGACGCTTATTGGGATTTGTAGCAAATCAAATATTGGCCTAAATTTATGAAGAAATTTGATTTTTTTGAATTTTTTATTGAATGTATTTTATAGCAGAAAGTAAAAAATCTTGGGTTTTTTTTTTCAAAATTGTCGCAATTTTTTGTTTACAGTGCAAAAAATAAAAATGCAGAGGTGATCAAATACCACAAAAAGAAAGTTCTATTTGTAGGGGAAAAAATGACAGTCAAAGTAACACAGTGCCATAACACAAAATGGCCTGGTCGTGAAGGGGGGGGGGTAAATCTTCCGAAGGTCAAGTGGTTAAACAAAAAACACATAACAAGAGACACTGTGAATCTAGCATGATCATAAATAAAATCTCATCGTGGCACCATCCCAAAGAGCGGTACAAACATGTTTTTATCCTTGTAGAGCAGTGGTTGTCAATCTCGGTCCTCAAGTACCCCCAACAGGCCATGTTTTGGGAATTTCTCTTAGATAAAATAGCTGTCCAAAATACCAAGCCATTGACTCAGATTTAAAGTACCTGTGCTAAATAAAGGAAAACCTGAAAACATGGCCTGTTGGGCGGTACTTGAGGGCCGAGGTCGAGAACCACTGCTGTAGAGTGAAGGGCCGTACCTGAAGGAAAGGTAACCTTAAATCTGAGGAAAAGGGACTTTAAATGTGCCAGAGAAATGGGAAAAAAAATGAAAAAAATAACTATTAGAAAATCTGCAATTTATTTGTTTAACATTAAAACTGCCATTGGTTTCCATTTACAATATAAATGAAAAGGTGGGACAGACACTAAATAGTGTGATAGTGGGAGACCCTGTCTCGGGGAAAATGAGGAGAAAATGGACACAGGACTCTCAAAGAGGTCGTTTGAGAAGTTCCAGCAGAAGACTTGTGAGCAGAGAGAACTATGTTTGAAGTTTTCTCTGGATTTTGTCAGTCTGGATTGTGGCTGGAAACTTAAAGCGGTAGTAAACCCATGCATTTAACAGGTTAAAAAACAGTCACATTTCCGGCATGTGCCGGAAACATAACTCTCCCATTGGTTGTGCTCTAAACCATACTGTCAAACCATCCAATAGCTGGTGTCATAGCTGATCACATGTGCAGCATCATGGCAGTTGTAGATTAAACAGAGGCCAAGATGGCAGCTTCCTTGGCTGAAAATGATAGGAGGGTTTACTACCACTTTAACCACTTCAGCCCCGGAAGGATTTCACACTTTAGGACCTGAGCACTTTTTGCGATTCAGCACTGCGTCGCTTTAACTGACAATTGCGCGGTCGTGCGACGTTGTATCCAAACGAAATTTGCGTCCTTTTATTCCCACAAATAGAGCTTTCTTTTGGTGGTATTTGATCACCGCTGCGTCATTTCTGATCGCCGCTATAAACAAAAGAAGAGCGACAATTTTGCAAAAAAAAACAAATTTCTTACTTTTTGCTAAAATACAAATCCAAAAAAAAAAAACAAAAAAACATTTTTCTTCATCGGTTTTGGCCGATTTATATTCTTCCTCATATTTGTGATAAAAAAAATTGCAATCGGCGTTTATTGATTGGTTTGCGCAAAAGTGGCCGCGTTTACGGATGATGATAATTCATTTCTGGGGTTTTTATTTTTTAATTTTTTTACTAGTAATGGCGGCGATCTGTGATTTTTAGCGGTACTGCGATATTGGGGCAGACATGTCGGACCATTTTGACACTTTTTTGGGACCATTGGCATTTATACAGCGATCAGTGCTATAAAAATGCACTGATTACTGTGTAAATGCCATTGGCAGTGAAGGGGTTAACCTGCAGGGGGCGCTCTAAGGGTTAACAGTGTTCCCTGGGCGTGTTCTAACTGTGTGTGGGCTGCCCTAGCAGGGGAAGGGAAGTGATCACAGCTTCCATATAGAGGAAGGCTGTGATCACAGCCCTTCCCCCTCTCACAGAACGGAGGTCCGTGTTTACTTACACCGACCTCCGTTCTTTCAGTGCGGGGGGGGGCATCGCGGGTAGCCGGCGGTGATCGAGTCCGCCGCACCGGCTCCCTGGCCCCCCCCCCCGAACACAGTGAGCGTGTGGGCGCGCCTCCGACGGCGCGCGCACGCTCACAGTGCGCGATCTCGCAGCCGCCGTTGTATGACGGCGGTTTGCGATATCGAGCCACTTTGTCGCCGCCAACCTGCGGTTGACGGTCAGCAGGTGGTTAAAGACTTCAAAGAGCATTGGGAGTGATGGAGTCTTCAATCTTGTGTCCGGGTTTTCCAGAAGTTCTGCAGGCTAGGTCAGTGGTTCTCAACTCCGGTCCTCAGGACCCACCAACAGGCCAGATTTGAAGTATTACCTTGGGGAGATGCAGACTAGAATACTGCAATCACTGAGCAGCAAATGATATCACCTGTGATGTATTGCAGTTATCCTGCAAACCTGGCCTGTTAGTGGGTCCCGAGGACAGGAGTTGAGAACCACTGATCTAGGTGCACACACTTGTTAGAAGGCAGATCTGAGCATAGCTCAGGGGAGGTGGAGTAGAAGTTGGTGGTGGAGCAGCTGCTGCAACCAGGAGTGAGCTTTGCTTCTGTTTAATGACCCAGACAATATCCTTGAGATGGAACTCCATGTGGGAGAGGTTCCAGGACAGTGGACTGAGAGAGTTGGGCCAGCTGAGAGAGTCTGGGGGACTATAGCTGAGACAACTGGAAGAGAGAGTCCTGGGGACCAGAGGGGACTGTGAGTCTCGGAGGAGTGTGAAAGCCTGGAGTAGGGTTGCCACCTATAAAGGATTCACCCAGACAGTTCGGGTTTGGAATCATGTGTCTGGGTTTCAGACCCCTGTAAACCCAGACACATTATTCAGACAGGACTATGGCTTCCCAGCAGGGTTGCTGGCTGCAGTTGTCTAAGCCCAGAGTGTCTGTTATACTCTCTCTCACACTGCCCAAAGCCAGCACTAACAATACTAACAGCCCCCCTCCCCCGCCCCACACTAACAGGAGAGGAGAAAGGGCTCAATCTGCTCCTCTTCCTCCTGCCCCTACCCCTTTGTGTCTGCCCACACTCCAATCCCCGGAGCTGTGCCTTAGAAAAGGAAATTGATGGCAGGAAATTTGAAGCCCAGCAGTCGCAGATAAATCTGGAAGAGAGGTGCTGACTGCCAAGGGGTGAGTGAGGTCACCATCCATCCCTTTCTGTGACTGAAATCTCCCCCCTCCCCCTCCTCTCTCCTGCCTCTGAGTGAGTACACTAAGGTGAATCAGGGATCTCAGAGCACCCCTTACATCAGAGTTTCCCCTTTACACCAGAGGCTGCAGTGCTCCCCCTTAAATCAGGGTTCCCAGAGCATCCCTTATGTCAGAGTTTCCAGAGTTCTCCCTTACATCAGCGTGTGCAGAGTTCCCCCTTACAGTGTAAGGGGACTCTGTGAGTTCAGATATAAAAGGGTAACTCTGTAGATTGAGATATAAAAGGGGAACTCTATAGATTGAGATATAAAAGGGTAACTCTGTAGATTCAGATATAAAAGGGAACTCTGTGGACTCTGATGTAAAGGGGAACTTTTGTGATTAACTTTATATGATTAGAAATGTTATTTAATCGTAAGACATATGTATAGTTTCTACGATTAAAAAAAAGTGCTTTGCACCGCTAATGTGCTTGGGTTTGATTTGAAGAAAAGGTGGCAACCTTAGCCTGGAGTGTCAGGAGAGCCCCTTCCTAGAGGCCAGCAGTGGGCCTGCACAGCATGGTACTGCGACTATGGCTAAGTGTGCCTTGAAAGCCAGGTGCCTTGGCATTTTCATGTTTTTTTCTGGAGAAGAACCCTTGTGTGGGCAAACCATGCATGTACGAACTTTCATTTTGTTACTTTTAATAAAAACCTGAAGTTCTTGTGCTGAAAAATGCTTCTACCACTGAGCTAAAGACCCCCAAAATCACAATAGTTAAACAAAAACACCCCAGCGTTGGGCTTCAAATAAAAACAAAAAAGAAGTCTTGAGCACCTATTCTGAGATGAAATGCATTTCCTAGTGTTTTCTTTTTAATTCTGACGGTAATGTTTCTTTAAGATTAGAACAAAAAAAAAAGGTATGCTTTAGGATTAATTACAATGTTCTTTAATACCATTTAATTAATTCTTTGATGTCGGGCAGCTCCCGCATTTTTAATTCTCTCTCCATCACACCTTTTGTGGCCGGCTTTTCTCAATAAGGTGTGAGCAATGCTGATTTTTGTGGATCACTGGTTTGAGTGAGTAAAGAAATATGCCCTTATTACCGAGATTGTGTTCTGGTGATTATGAAAATGTCAAAGTTTAATTCTGGGTATGCTTCATTTAAATAGTGTCTCTAGTAATTAGAACAAAGTGCTAATTCGCCGCTCCAGAAGCTGATATGAATTTTATCCTGAACAGCGAGAATCTGTCTCCTTTTTTTTTGCTGAAAATAACACAATATTTTGTGTGTCAGTGTGGGCGCAATGTACGGTCGTTTGAATTAGAGTGTCAATGAATCCCATATGTTTCCAGGAATATTCCAGTTTGTATCCTGTTGATTAAAAATGATAGAAAAGTGCTGAAGATATTCTATTGTAATGCGTGTCCTGGTAACTATATAAAAATAGAAGGATATACAGTATCTCACAAAAGTAAGTACACCCCTCACAATTTTGTAAATATTTTATTCTATCTTTTCATGTGACAACACTGAAGAAATGACACTTTGCTACAATGTAAAGTAGTGAGTGTACAGCTTGTATAACAGTGTAAATTTGCTGTCCCCTCAAATAACCCAACACAGCATTAATGTCTAATCCACTGGCAACAAAAGTGAGTACACCCCTAAGTGAAAATATCCAAATTGGGCCCAATTAGCCATTTTCCCTCCCCGATGTCATGTGACTCGTTAGTGTTACAAGGTATCAGGTGTGAATGGGGAGCACATGTGTTAAATTTGGTGATATCACTCTCACTCTCTTATACTGGTCACTGGAAGTTCAACATGACACCTCATGGCAAAGAACTCTCTGAGGATCTGAAAAACAGAATTGTTGCTGTACATAAGGATGGCCTAGGCTATAAGAAGGTTGCCAAGATCCTGAAACTGAGCAATGCTGCAGAAGTTGAAGGGGTGGGGGGTCAGCCTGTCAGTTCTCAGACCATACACCGCACACTGCATCAAATTGGCCTGCATGGCTGTCGTCCCAGAAGGAAGCCTCTTCTAAAGATGATGCACAAGAAAGCCCACAAGCAGTTTGCTGAAGACAAGCAGACTAAGGACATGGATTACTGGAACCATGTCCTGTGGTCTGGTGAGACCAAGATAAATGTATTTGGTTCAGATGGTGTCAAGCGTGTGTGGCGGCAACCAGGTGAGGAGTACAAAGACAAGTGTGCCTTGCCAACAGCCAAGCATGGTGGTGGGAGTGTCATGGTCTGGGGCTGCATGAGTGCTGCCGGCACTGGGGAGCTACAGTTCATTGATGGAACCTTGAATACCAACAGGTACTGTGACATACTGAAGCAGAGCATGATCCCCTCCCTTCGGAGACTGGGCCGCAGGGCAGTATTCCAACATGATAACGGCCCCAAACACACCTCTAAGATGACCACTGCCTGAGGGTAAAGGTGATGGACTGGTCAAGCATGTCTCCAGACCTAAACCCTATTGAGCATCTGTGGGGCATCCTCAAACAGAAGGTGGAAGAGCGCAAGGTCTCTAACATCCACCAGCTCCGTGATGTCATCATGGAGGAGTGGAAGAGGACTCCAGTGGCAACCTGTGAAGCTCTGGTGAACTCCATGCCCAAGAGGGTTAAGGCACTACTGGAAAATAATGGTTGCCACACAAAATATTGACACTTTGGCCCAATTTGGACATTTTCACTTAGGGGTGCACTCACTTTTGTTGCCAGTGGTTTAGACATTAATGGCTGTGTGTTGAGTTATTTTGAGGGGCCAGCAAATTTACACTGTTATACAAGCTGTACACTCACTACTTTACAATGTAGCAAAGTGCCATTTCTTCAGTGTTATCACATGAAAAGATAGAATAAAATATTTACAAAAATGTGAGGGGTGTACTCACTTTTGTGAGATACTGTATAATATGCATGTTGGTGGGTGCAGCATGGTGCGGCGGCAAAAACTCACACACAGTCCGAGTGCAATTCATAAAACTTGTATTATATTAAAGGTAAAAACAGTTCACAACAAACCCGGTGGGAGAAGGCCCAACCAAGAACACTCATGAATGCCAACAGCGTGTAGCGGAGCAGGTGTCAGCCGAACTGACAGCGTCTGTCGGAGGGGTAGCATGTGGCCAAACAGGAAGATGTTCCAGGGCTTTGGAAGCCCTAAGGTTTCCCTTCTCATCTAAAACCTTTCCCTCCCACTTATAAAATCCCTGACAAATGGGTGACTTGTTCCTACACTACCCACAAGAGAATGAGTGCCATACCTGCCATGTCTGGGAACAAGGGCCTTAAATAGGCTCTGCATGACCCTAGATGGCTGCTTTTTTTTTGGGGGGGGGGGCTGTCGGGTGCCTAGGTTGCGCATGAGTCCTTTATACCTCAGCTCCCTGGACAGATGAACTCATGGAGCCTGTGGCTCGCAGTACCTCAGACTGTCCAATCCTATCTCATGTAAGTATGTAGGGATGCCTCTTGGAAGTTTATTGCCATGTATAGTTCAACATTAGATCACACTTATATCTGTCTCTTGCAGACCTCATATATATATATTCGCCCTTAAGGAAGTGATGATTTTTCACAAAACGCGTTGGGCTATAAGGATGCAATTACTCTGTCCTACGCAAAGATCTTTTAATCATAACTAATCATGTTCATCCTTATGATTTTACTGTTATTTCATTGATCATGTGTTGCATGGTGTTGCATGTGCTGTTTTTACTTGTATATATGTTAATTTGAACAATGCTATCTGTACATATATGAAATCAATATGGTCTATGTTTGTATTAACATCCTACGTTATTATACTTGTTAATAACATTTTTTATATTTTTTACACAAACTTCTCTTGTTACTGCCTCATCTAAAGTACCAAAAACCTCTCTTCTATTTACAAGATGGCTGCTAGAGTCACATGGGATGGCAGCATCCAAACGGATAGCTTACCCAGTGAAACCATAGAGAAACTAGGTTCCTGTTGACTTCCTTTCCCCCTGCTTTGTCACTGCGTTAGAGCACCGCCTGTAGTGGAGAAAGTAGACTGCACGTGCCTACATGCCTCCTTTGTGGCTCTCATTGGTTTAACCACTTCCCGACCGCCGTATGCAGAATGACGGCCGGGAAGTGGCTGAGTTATCCTGACTGGACAACATATGACGTCCTCAGGATAACAAGTCGCCGCGCGCCCGCGGGGGCGCGCATCGCGGCGATCGGTGGTGTGGGGGGTCAGTCTGACCCCCCGCAATGCCGATCTCGGTAAAGTGCTTCGATCCGAATCAATTTACCATGTGACCAGCCGTGACCAATCACGGCTGGTCACAGTGTAATACAGGAAAGCCATTTATCGTTTTACATTTCCTGTACTCAGGTCTGCAGACCTGATGAGGGGAGAGCCGATCGGCTGCATCCCTGACAGGGAGGGTTTGTGCTGATGATTTATCAGCATAGCCCTCCCCCGGATCGCCACCCTAGACCACCAGGGAGCCTGCCCAGGGATGTGCCCACCCAGGACCACCAGGGAGCTGACCAGGGACCACCAGGGAGCTGATCTGGACCACCAGGGAGACCCCTCTAGACCACCAGGTAAGTGACATACTGCTCAGGTCCACCTTCACTCAGTGCCACCTTCAGATGCCACCCTAGACCACCAGGGAATGAGCCCCTATTAATGTATATGCCCACCAGTGCCCCTATCAGTGCCCACCAGTGCCCCTATCAATGCATACCAGTGCCACACATCAGTGCCCACCACTGCCACCTACTAGTGCACACCTATCAGTGCCCATCAGTGCCACCTATCAGTGCCCAGTGCCACCTATAAGTGCCAATCAGTGCTGTCTATTAGTGCCCATCAGTGCCGCTTAGCAGTGTCCGTCAGTGCTGCATATCAGTGCCCGTCAGTGCTGTACATCAGTGCCACCTATCAGTACCCGTCAGTGCTGCTTATCAGTGCCGTCTAACAGTGCTCATCATTGCTGCATATAAGTGCCTCATCATCAGTGCCACCTCATCGGTGCCGCCTCATCAGTGCCAATCAGTACTGCCACATCAGTGCCCATCAGTGTAGCCTCATCAGTGCCCACCAGTGATGGAGAAAATGTACTTATTTACAAAGTTTTGTGACCAAAAATAGAGAATTTTTTTTTTTTTTCAAAATTTTCGGTCTTTTTTTATTTGTAGCGCAAAAAATAAAAACCGCAGGGGTGATCAAATACCACCAAAAGAAAGCTCTATTTGTGGGAACAAAATGATAAAAACTGTGTTTGGGTTCAGCGTCGCACGACCGCGCAATTGTCATTCAAAGCGCAACAGCACTGAAAACTGAAAATTGGTCTGGTAGTAAAGTGTTCTAAGTGCATGGTATTGAAGTGGTTAAACGCAATATTCCCAATGCATACGTTCCTGAAAATGGTTGTAGTAATGCTGGGTGCTGTAATGACCACCATCTGGAAACCGCAGAGGGATCAGAGAGAAGAAATGTCATCAGCACACCAAGGATTCTTCAAAATGGTCCAAAGCTTTATTCACATGGTCACACGATACACATACGGCATCATACTGTGTGACCATGTGAATAAAGCTTTGGACCCTTTTGAGGAATCCTTGGTGTGCTGATGACATGTCTTCACTCTCAGTGATTTAAAGTGCATGTATATTCAAACGTTTTCATTTACTTTTGAATAGAGAAGGATTAAAACCTCTATTTCAGGAAAATCAGAGTTGTGCACGTATCTTCATGTGTGCATGAGCGTGCACATGAGCATGTGTGTTTGAATTGACTTTGGCATCCAGCGGTCTATTTAAAGCACTGCAAGGCTCAAGATCATTGCTGAGTGATCCATGACCAGGCCCTGCTTGTTCCTGTGTTATACTTGATTTGCCTTCTGACTACGCCAGATCTTGATCCGTCTGGTACCATGACCTGTTTCTCCACTCCGCACCTTGCTTATCATTTTGACTTATCTTCTGCTCATAATCTACTAATCTCAGCCCAGTTCCTGTTTATGCTCTCATCTTCCAAATCTGTACCTCCTCTGATCACCTGTTGTCAACTTCTGCTTTTGTAAGCCCTATGACACAATTCAGCAAGAGTTCCTGTTCTTCAGTTTCTACTTCACTCAAGATCTAGTTCTTCTGTTGGCCAGGACTTTACTTTAGGTGCCCATGCCACTCTGTGTGATGTCCTCCCTGTCATCAAGCTTGGGGGACTATTCAGGGGGTGCAATGGAGAGCCCTCTCATTGGCTCGGTCTCTACCAGGTATGTGACACCCTGTCAGGGTTTTAGTGCTGTTTTTTCCTGAGATCCTGGGTAAACAACCTTCCCTGTCTGCTGCATGAGGGCTTTTGGAACGAGCGAGCTGCACGTGTAGAGATCCTGCATGTGTACTTGTGGCATTTACCCACTCCTCTTCCCATCACCTTGTGAACGATTGGAATATACTATCTCCACACTGGGTTCTGGTTAACTGGTGGTCTATACCAAAATGGATGCGCCATACATATTGGCACTTGCTCTGTTCCCACACGGTCCCACCACCCTCCTACTGTCCATACTGCATCTACACATACCATAGATGGCACGGGTTGGCCTATTCTCAGTGAGTTTTCCCCTGGGGGCCGATCCAGTCTTGGGCGAGGTGCGCCAACCCCCCTTCTGCCCCCCCTTCACAGACGGCAGCTTCGGTACCGATCCTCGCCATTCACCCATATGGACTTTCCAATACCAGTGGCAGCAGCATCCTTTATTCCTGCTTTTAATTTGCACTAGTTCTATATGAGAACTACATTTACGCTATATACATGCCTGAATGATAGATGTGAGTAATACTACCACTTTCCCCTTATGAAGAGGAACAATGCACGGCCTCGAAACGCGTTGGGTTGCACTCTGTTTCAACTACACAGCAGTGCAGTAAATAAGTGGTTCTGCTATATGTACTGTTGCATTTTATCATTATTTTGTACATTGAGTTACATGCATCCCATTCCATTGAACAACCTTCCCTTGAATCATTCTTAACTCTATAAAGAAATACCAGGTAAAATGCCCAGTCTATGGTAATATATAGAGCTGAACAAGAGATTGGGTTTATAGGGTTTAAAGAAGAGGCTTCAGTGCATTTAAAAAAAAAGCGTATCACAAATGTTATTAGTAGAGTTGAGCAAACTTCTAGAAGTCCGGGTTCTGCTGGTTCGGCCGAACTTCGGGACAAAGTTCGGGTTCGGGTCCGGACAGAACCCGAACTTTGTCCCGGACCCCGAACCCCATTGAATTAAATGGGGACACTGACTTTTAGGCACAAAAATGGCTGTAAAATAGTCCTGGAAAGTCCTAGAGGTCTGCAAAAGGAAGGAAATGGGGGTAAGGGTGGGACAAGTGACCTACAAAGAAATGGGGACAGGGAAATAACTTTAAATATTTAAAAAAAAATAAAAACATAAAAAAAGCAAAAATGGAGGTGAATGTGGATCATCTTCAAACTGGGTCTGAAAAGTATTAATTAACGGTAGAAGCCATATAACAGTTCTAAAATCATCTTCAAACTGTGTCAAAAAAGTATAAATAAGCCGGGAGAACCCATATCACTGTTCTGCAAACATCTGGAAACTGTGTGTGTCACATCACATCACAGCCCCGCCCCAGGATGTGACATCATGTGGGTGGGACTGATGATGACGTCATCGTGTGGCCCCGCCCCATGCCAATATAAGGCAACCGCGCATGACGGACCCGGCATTCGAGTGGAAGAGAGCGACGAGTCAACATCTCCAGAAGAAGGGGAAGAAGGAGAAGATGAAGAAGAAGAAGCAGCGACGGGAGAAGCTAGCCGGGGAGACAGCAGCAAAAGGGCAAAAGAGCTGAAGAACCCCACAGAAGACCCGCGGAAGACCCCTCAGAAGACCCCGCAAAAGAGCCGAAGAAAAAAGAGAGGGGAGAAGATGCCGGAGCGGATATAATAAAATATTTTAAAAAGCTGTGTAGTGTTTTTTTTTTTTTTTGTACACTTTTTTTTCCCCCCAGGTAAATGGGTAGGGGTACGATGTACCCCATACTCATTTACATACGGTGGGGGGCCGGCATCTGGGGGCCCCCTTGTTAAAGGGGGCTTCCAAATTCCGATAAGCCCCCGCCCGCAGACCCCGACAACCAACGGCCAGGGTTGTCGGGAAGAGGCTCTTGTCCTCATCAACATGGGGACAAGGTGCTTTGGGGTGGGGGGCGCAGAGCCCCCCCTGCCCCAAAGCACCCATACTCCCCATGTTGAGGGCATGCGGCCTGGTACGGTCCAGGGGGGGGCGCTTGCTCGTCCCCACCCCCTTTCCTGGCCTGCCAGGCTGCGTGCTCGGATAAGGGTCTGGTATGGATTTTGGGGGGGACCCTACGCCGTTTTTTTCGGTGTGGGTGCTCCTCTTAAAATCCATGCCAGATCGAAGAGCCTGGTATACTCTGGGGGGTGACCTCACGCAAATTTTTTGCGGGGGTTTCCCTTTAAGACACCTAGCACACAAGTCGCGTCGCAAGTTGGATCACCGCGATCCGACTTCTGGTGCGACTTCTATTCAAATCAATGGGCTCCCATAGGGAACCATTGATTTGGAATAGAGGCAGAAAACGCTGCAAAAAGCTGGCGTGAAAAAACATCCATGGACGTCAATGCAAAACTCCAAGCAAAACGTCAGTTTTTTTCCCTGACGTCAGGCCCGGCGTTTTGCTTATTTTTCTGCAAACGCCCGTGTGTATGAGGCCTTAAAGTGACACACAGACTTTAAAGATGTTTGCAGAACAGATGTTTAGTTATTCCCGGTTTTATTTAAAGTGACACACACAGTTTCCAGATGTTTGCAGAACAGTGATATGGGTTCTCCCGGCTTATTTATACTTTCTTGACACAGTTTGAAGATGATTTTAGAACTGTTATATGGCTTCTACCGTTAATTAATACCTTTTCAGACCCTGTTTGAAGATGATCCACATTCACCTCCATTTTTGCTTTTTTTATTTTTTTAAAAATATTAAAAGTTATTTCCCTGTCCCCATTTCTTTGTAGGTCACTTGTCCCACCCTTACCCCCATTTTCCTCCCTTTTGCAGACCTCTAGGACCTTCCTGGACTTTTTTACAGCAATTTTCAGAACTTTCATTAAAATTACCAGAACCCCGGACCCGAACCCGGACTTTTTTTGAAAAGTCCGGGTTCGGGTCCGGGTCCCGGACACCCCAAAGTTCCAGTCCGGGTTCGCTCAACTCTAGTTATTAGTATCACATATTAAACAAACACTATTTGGTGATATATAGAAGTTAAACTGGGTAAATTATACTTTAAAGCTGAACTCCAGCTTTACCTACAGTCTCGCACACTGTTAGTTTCTAAAAAATAGAGTTAAATTTCATTAACAAGTTTTTAAGGGGGCTTTGGTTGTTGATTGTCGCAAAATTGTACCTGCCCCACTTTTCCTATGAAAGGACAACAACTCACCTGTTGGTAGCCCCTTTACCTCTACCATCTTGTGCCCATCTCCTTGTCAGTAAGAAAGAAAGAAAAGAGGGCACACCAGCTTAGTGCATTATCCCACATAAGTTTATTGAAGATAAAAAGTATAAAAAATACCCACAAACATGAGATTCAAGTATGCTAGAAACAGACAATCCTCTGTGGGTTGAACATCCTGGAATCAACAATCTCCATACCCTGGGGGAGACCATTTCGAAGGATTATCCTTTTTCTTCAGAGCCTAAGGAAGGGCTTTCAAGCCACGGAAGATAGGCTGTTTCAAGCATACTTGCATCTCATGTTTTTGAGTAGTTTTTATACTTTTTATTTCCAATAAATTTACAGTATGTGGAATAATGCACTAGGCTGGTTCACCGTCTTTTCTTTCTATTCTCTAGATATGCCAAGGAGACCCCTAGTCCTAGAGGGCAGCAAAGCCTGAAGCATTACCCCTGGTGAAGTGGACCTCCAACTGAGCTGGGTCATCTTACTTATGCGCAAGAGAGTTTTTTCCTGTTTTGTTCTGAATCCGTTCTTCGTCAAAATTCGGCATATTCATTAACCCATTGACCACTTCTGGTCATTATACGGCGGTACTTTGCCATTGAATACTGTTGCAATGGTACCATATAGCTACCATAATCCCGGTATTTTAGCGGGTAGCCGACTTTCAGATAAAAGTGATCTCTGTGGCAGATTTGCCACAAGATCACTTTTATCAGGGGCGGGAGAGGTGCCCCCTGCCTCCCGCCACGCTACAGTCATCCCCAATCCTGTCGCCGCAATGCCTGGATGCCGAGTGAGGGGAAGATGGTCCCCGCTCGGCTCCATAGCATTGCAGGGCGGGAGCGACGTCAAACGTCACTTCCGCCCATAGCTCTTAAAGGAGACTTTTTACTGCATTTTAGTGTACATATGAGATCTGAAGGCTTTTTGACCCCAGATCTCATATTTAGGTCCTGGCATGTTTTTTTCTATTACAAGGAATGTTTACATTTCTTGTAATAGGAATAAAAGTGTTCATTTTTTTTTAAAAAAGGACAGTGTAAAAATAAAAAGTAAAATTAATAAGAAAAAAAAAAATGTAAAGCGCCCTGCCGAGCTCGCGTGCAGTAACGAACGCATATGGAAGTAGCGCCCGTATATGAAAACGGTGTTCAAACCACACATGTGAGGTATCGCCGCGATCACTGGAGCGAGGGCAATAATTCTAGCTCTAGACCTCCTCTGTAACTCAAAACTGGTAACCTGTAGGAATTTTTAAACCTCACCTATGGAGATTTTTTTTTTTTTTGTCGCAATAATTTTTATTGAGATTTTCAGTATACATAACAAAATTATGCGGACCACAGTTAGATACAGATAAGATTATTCATATCAAAATACAGCCTAATAGCCGTTTGGTAATAGTCCGTTGATGAGTAGCCTTACCCAAACTCGTTGGTGGCCATGAATCAAAGGGGTATAGGTATAAAATACAGCATATAAAAGAGAAAAGAGTGGGAGGCATGGGGGCGCCACCTCCCGAGGGGGATGGCTCCCCCACATCCCACACGACAGAAGGTGCATATGACAGACAGTCAATACCTAGTACAATTGGCAAAGTAATAGCAGATGAGTTCAACGTGCCTTAGTAGCTCCAAAGAGATAGCTGCTCAGACAGATAGTGTGCACTTGGGGTGTTCTATCCAGAGAGACCATCTCTTGGGATTTGTAAATGAGCCTTCGCAAACATGTATTCCATGAGCCCTTGTTCATTCAGGGAGGAGAGGACATTGAATATAGAAGGAGGTTCCGGGGCTTTCCATTTTCTGGCTATGGAGAGTCTAATGGCGATGAGTATATGGGTCAGTAGGGCGTGAGAAGGTGCAGGCCAGCAATCAAAGTCTAACCCAAACAAGATCAGTTGCGGGGAAAGAGTTATTGGTTTATGGATCAAATCAGTTAGTAATTTGCTGATATCCTTCCAGAGGGTGGACAGTTTAGGATACGACCACCAAATATGCATGCTTGTACCCTTTTGTCCACATGCCCTCCAGCAGTCGTCTGTGGTTGAAGAGTATATCTTAGCGAGTATGGTGGGGGTAAGATACCAATTGTGGAATATTTTTTGCACTCCTTCCCAATGGGTGAGACATTTGGAGAATTTCAGGGGGCTTGTAAAGCCATGAGCCACTGCTGCTGTGCATATGTGTGATGGAGTTGGTGTTCCCACTTTAACATAGCGTAGGATTTATTGGCGGATGGGTTGCTGGTTAGCAGTTTATAATAGTAAGATATGCCCTTCACTGTAGAGTTGGTAGTGCAATAAAAACGTAGTGCAAACAAACATGAGTGTGTGGGTGTATATATGTCAGAAGGGCAGAGATCGGTGTCAGTAGTTTATTTTTATTTTATTTTATATTATTTTTTTTTACAATTTTTTTTTTTTATAATTTTTTTTTCCTTTTTTTTGTTTCAATGTTTTTATTAACAATAGCAGAAGAATACAGAGATACATGCATATTGAGAATGTGATCTCCATCAGTTATACATGTGAATGTACTGGTAACAGAGTCTACTGGTAGAAAAAGGAAACGGGTGAAGCAAACCATCGCTCTCAAATTGACCGTACCGAGAGGCCCAAGAGTGGGCGGTGGATAGGGATAATGAGACTAAGCTTCTCCAAGGCATTCATGCGTGGCAGCTAAATGAACGTGCCTCCTGACCACCTACTCCCCCCTACTGTTTTTTTATTATTTTTTTACAATATTATATTTCATTTTTTATTTTTTTACAATTTTGTTTAGGAGCCCTGCTGGTAGGCCTTTGAAGAAATATCAGGGGTGATGTCTCACTTTTGAGACAGAGAAAGGGACTGAGGACAGAGATTCCCCAGTCCCTTTCTCTGCAGTCAGGCAGCAGGGGTAATCTGCACAGTACAGGGTGATTAGGGTGTGCCCAGGCACACCTGCCACCCTATGTGCGCACGCCTATGGGCTTAGGTAAGTAAGGTGGGGCAGAGGGGAGGTGGGGATTGCTGCACACAGAAGGTGGTTTACCTTCATGGCCAGGTTTGCAAGATAACTGAAATACCACACAGGTGATATCATTTGCTGCTCAGTGATTGCAGTATTCTAGTCTGCATCTTCCCAAGGCAATACTTAAAATCTGGCCTGTTGGTGGGTCCTGAGGACAGGAGTTGAGAACCACTACCTTAAGCCTCATACACACGGGTGCGACGGTCGTACGACCAGACGTCCAAAATCGGAAGTGTATCTCGCGTACTGACATGCACTAATCAATCGTACGACTAAGCCTAATGCGGTGACGTGTTACGAGCATATGAAGAGGAAGTTCAGGTGATTGTGATTTGTGAATTAGGAACGTAGGTTTACACGAATGGACACTTCCGGGTGTTCCTGACTTCTGAGAATGCGTGTTTTGCACAGTACAACTTTGTTGGCCCAACTTCTCTGTACACACAGTACAAGATTTGTATGACTGCTTGTTGTACAACCAAAGTTTGTTGTATGACCACATCGGCTGTTCTAATTGCGCGTACTAACAGTCGGATGATCGTACAACAAGCTGTTGTACGACCATTGTTGTACAACCGTTGTACCGTGTGTACGGGCCTCAACTGGCTCAACTAGGCTGCCCACGCATACCTTAGCAAGGTGGTTGTTCATAATGGGGTTCTCCAAGAATTGGTAGCTATCTGGACTCTCGGTGTCCTCGGACAGATCACAGGGGACAGCGGCCCCCTTTAGTGCTCCACAACAATCATTGCATCCTCTTGAGCAAGCCCTGAACCCTCCTTTATATAACAGGACAGATAATCAGGGTTGAAAAACCCTGGGAACAAGAGTGTGGCACATTAACCTTTCTCCAGCCTGAGCCAGCCAACTTCCTAACTAGAGTTGAGTGAACCCGGACTGTAAAGTTCGGGTCCGTACTGGACTTTGGGGTGTCTGTGCCCCGAACTCGAACACGGACATTTGAAAAAAAGTCTTGGCTCGGTATTCGGGTATTTTGCGCGCCTTTTCTATAGCTTCAGGGTCGCCAATCAACAAGTGTTTTACTTGTTTGCCCTTAGAAGCCATTACAGCCATGCCTACTAATGGCATGGCTGTGATTGGCCAGTGCATCATGTGACCCAGACTATTTTTGGAGCCTGTTGAATAGCTGCAGGGCAGCCAATCAACAAGCGTTTCACTCGTTTGCCCTTAGAAGCCATCACAGCCATGCTTACTAATGGCATGCCTGTGATAGGCTAGTGGATCATGTGACCCAGCCTCTATATGAGCTGGAGTCACATAACGCTGCATGTCACATCGTCTCAGGCTAGTGTAGGGAGAGCATGCTGCCGGTGCTGTGAGGGACAGATTACCGATCTAATATCATCTCATCCTGCATTACAGAAAGGTTCCTGGCGGTGCTGTGAGGGGAAAGCTTAGCATTCTAAAGCCATCTGATACTGTATTAGGTACAGTTTACTGGTGCTGTGAGGGACAGATTATTGTTCTAAAATCATCTCCTAGTGCTATAGGGAGAGGTTCCTGCTGGTGCTTTGAGGGACAGATTATTGTTCTAAAATCATCTCCTAGTGCTATAGGGAGAGGTGCCTGCTGGTGCTGTGAGGGACAGATTATTGTTCTAAAATCATCTCCTACTGCTACACGGAGAGGTTCCTGCTGGTGCTGTGAAGGACAGATTATTGTTCTAAAATTATGTCCTAGGGCTATAGGAAGAGGTTCCTGCTGGTGCTGTGAGGGACAGATTATTGTTCTAAAATTATGTCCTAGGGCTATAGGGAGAGGTTCCTGCTGGTGCTGTGAGGGACAGATTATTGTTCTAAAATCATCTCCTAGTGCTATAGGGAGAGGTTCCTGCTGGTGCTGTGAGGGACAGATTATTGTTCTAAAATAATCTCCTAGTGCTATAGGAAGAGGTTCCTGCTGGTGCTGTGAGGGACAGATTATTGTTCTAAAATCAACTCCTAGTGCTAGATTATTGTTCTAAAATCATCACATACTGTTAGAAGAAAAGGTTCCTGCTAGAGATGAGCGAACTTCTAGAAGTCCGGGTTCTGCCGAACTTCGGGACAAAGTCCGGGTTCGGGTCCGGACAGAACCCGAACTTTGTCCCGGACCCCGAATCCCATTGAAATCAATGGGGACACGGACTTTTAGGCACAAAAATGGCTGTAAGATAGTCCTGGAAGGTCCTAGAGGTCTGCAAAAGGAAGGAAATGGGGGCAAGGGTGGGACAAGTGACCTACAAAGAAATGGGGGCAGGGAAATAACTTTAAATATTTTTTAAAAAATAAAAACATAAAAAAAGCAAAAATGAAGATCATCTTCAAAATGGGTCTGAAAAGTATTAATTAACGGTAGAGGCCATAGAAATGTTCTAAAATCATCTTCAAACTGTGTCAAAAAAGTATAAATAAGCCGGGAGAACCCATATCACTGTTCTGCAAAATGTGTGTATCACTTTAAATGAAACCGGGAATAAGAGCTGTTGAAGGTTGTGTCTAGCGTACTGAGAGGAGTCAAGTAATCGTACAACAAAGCCGAACGTAGTGACGTGTTCTGAGCATATAACGAGGAAGTTCAGGTGAATGTGATTTGTGAATTGGGAACGTAGGTTTATACGAACGGACACTTCCGGGCGTTCCAGAGTTCTGAGCATGCGTGCTTCGTACGTACAGCTTTTGTTGGGCCAACTTCTGTACACACAAGTCAACAGACGTACAACTGCTTGTTGTACAACAAAAGTTTTCTAGTCTGCACAGCCAACTTCCGTTGTACGACTCTTGAACGTCGGCTGTTGTAATTGCGCGTACTAGCGGTTGGATTATCGTACAACAAGCTGTTGTAAGACCGTTGTTGTACAACTGTTGCATCGTGTGTACGAGGCTTAACTTTGTTGAAGCTTTGCTTGGCTACATTATTCTATTGCAGGATTACCGCCTGAAGGCTGCAGTTAGCAACCAGCATGAGGATATTTAGTGCAGATTGGATGCAGTGTTGGCTTTGAGCTCCAGAGGATATGTCTGGATGACTTTCTCCAAAAATCTTGGGACCAGGACTGTGCCTTAACTCAGCGTTTTCTATTTTTAACCTGGTAAGACTACCCAGGGCTGTAGATCATTTTTTTTCCTGGGGGGTGTTCAGCCTTAAGTGAAAAAAAAAATGATGGGGTGTCTAGTGAATTCTGCGCTAACAATGGGGAGAACTTAAAACAGCAGCCTCCCTCACTCTGACTTGGCAGGCTGCAGAGGTGGCATCGGTTTCAAATGCATGACGCAGTTTTTAGCACTAGCTACTGTGCTGTGCAACGGATGTTCTGGGGAGGTTTTCAACTCCCTATCCCCCTCCTTATCTACGCCCTACTACTCACTTGTCAATTTTCCCAACTGATTGTTATCTGGTGCTGGTGGTGGGTGAGTAACTTGACTCAGGCCTTGTTTATCTTCTTTTTCCCAGTACTGTAAAATGACAGTAGGAAAGGGACTACCCACAACTCAGGAATGCAACCCCAGTGCAGTACATCATGTCCATTCTATTTTGTAAGACCTGCATAAGAAACAGACAAAACAACAACTGTGCCACAAGGCAGGGTTTTATTGCCTTTGTAAATGAGTCTTAGTAGACGCCGAGCCAATGTAATTAAATTTCCTTTCAGGTGCTTTTTTTTTTCTATAGGAAAGGGAAAAAAACACAGCTTTTACTTTGCTCTATTTTCTATCAAATAAGACCCTTCTGGCTGAATGAATATGAAAAGCGTGGCTCAACGTTTGGACAAACACTGCGAATACAAATATTCCCCACGACCCGTTCTGTGGCTTGCAGACATCTCCCCTCCAGAGCAGAAAATAAATATGCATTTTAATGCCGGTGTTTCCATTAATTATTTATCAGCCTAGTTAAAATACATCTGCTCAGTGATGCCAGCGCACAGGAACAGGACGGAGAGTAAACAGAAGGATGGACCCGGCTTTAAGTCTTTGTGCCGGAGGTCACGCTGCGAGATGCACCAATAGGTCCTGTTATGTAGACAGAAGGAAATATTAAAATGAGGAGCTGCTGTACACATGTATACAAACATTGGCTAGGAAATAACTAGATATTGCACAGAAAGGACTATTTAAAGCTAAATTCCAGGCTTAGAACTGAACACCAGGCCAAAAGCTAGGCACATGGGTGAAATGCCTACTGTATATGGCAGCTGTTTTACCTGACAAAGGATTTGTATTTTTTTCCACCCAGTCCTGAGATATTCACAGCTCTGCAACTTATCACAGTGCTCTCTTGAAAGGCAGGAGACCTGATTTTTTTATGCTGCAGTTCAGTAGTAATTGCAGGTCTGGTCCCTCTCCCAACCTGTGACTGGACAGTAAGTCTAGGTTCACATCTATGCGGATGATGAGGTTTTCAGGCGCATTTTGTGGTGCATTTTGCATTTATCTTTAAACATATTGTATATGGCTGGTTGCTAAGGAGTGGGCCAGGAAGCCGGGCGCTGCGTCCTTAACAACCGATGAGTCATCAGCTGTCAGCAGGGTTCCCTGCTGACAACTAAATGTAAAAAAAAGAATTGGCAGCAATAAAAATTTGGGGAAAAACCTGCATCCATACCAGGCTCGATGATGTCACAAGGGGCAGGGCCACACTTTCTTCTCCAAATTGTTAATGCCAGCAATTCTTTTTTTACATTCAGCTGTCAGCAGGAATATTAATGGGCAGGCCACCCTGGGATGTCACCTGGTGATCCTGCTTCCGTGACATCTCTGATCCAGCATTCACCGGTCAGTGATGTCACAAGGGGTGGGGCCACACTTTTTTCCCCAAATTGTTATTGCCATCAATTCTTTTTTTACATTCAGCTGTCAGTGGGAATGTAAAAAAAAGAGTTTCCGACAATAAAAATATGAGGAAAAAATGGTGTCCATAACAGGCCCTTTGTGTCTGGTATGAATTTAGAGGGGAACCCCGTGCCAAAATTTAAAAAAAATGTTGTGAGGTCCTCCTCAAATCCATACCAGACCCTTATCTGAGCATGCAGCCCAACAGGTCAGGAAAGGGAGGGGGTGAATGAGTGCCCCTCCCTCCTGAACCATAGCAGGCAGCGTGCCCTCAACATGGGGGGGGGTGCTTTGGGGCAGAGGGGTCTCCCCACCTCAAAGCACCTTGTAGATGGGCACAAGGGCCCCTTCTCCACAACCTTGACCTGTGGTTGTGGGGGTCTGCAGGTGGGGGACTTATCAGAATCTGGAAGCCCCCTTTAAAAGGTGTCTCCAGATCCTGGTCCCCCCATGTGAATGGGTATGGGGTATTTGTACCCCTACTTTTTCTTCAAAAAAAGTGTCATTCAGAAAAAAAACACAAACACAGTTTTTGACAATTCCTTTATTAAAAGTCCAAAAACAATGACCCCCCGATGTAGATCCTTTGTCAGTCATGCCACCCGCCATACTGTCGGACCAGGGAAAAAAAAGCTCCTCCCTCGTGAAAGCACCTCCATCTGACAGTTCTTAAATAGGTAATGGGCAGGGCCACCCGGGGATGTCATCGGGTGGCCCTGCCTCCCTGTGACATCACCGACCCAGCATGCACCGGTCGGTGATGTCACAAGGGATGGGCCACATCTTTTTCCAAAATTTTTATTGCCAGCAATTATTTTTTTAAATTCAGTCATCAGCAGGGACCCAGGATAGCTTCCTGGCCCACTCGTTAGCAACCAGCTTAAAGTGGAGTTCCACGCATGTAAAAATCAGCAGCTACAAAAAGTGTAGCTGCTGACTTTTAAAAATCGGACACTCACCTGTCTCTCGCTCCAGCGATGCGGTCGGCCAATGGCTCGCTCCCCTACCCCTCCTCTCCGCGGCGCCGGCATCACAGGTGTGGGCACCCGGCTTTGGCTTCAAAGTCGGGCGCGCACTGCACATGCGCGAGTCGCGCTGTGCCTTGTGAATGGCCTGTGTATCTTCTGGGACCTGTGATGTGTCCCAGAAGATCGCCGAGAGGGAGGGGGGAAGGTGAACTTCCTTCCCTGAGCCGCGGTGCCAAGGGGAGGAAGTGGACCTGGGATCCTGTGAAAACAGGGCCCCCTGTCCCCCCAAAAAAAGACATGCCAATTGTGGCATGTCGGGGGGGTCACCTTCCATTAAAGCTGAAGTTGCACTTTTGGGTGGAACTCCGCTTTAATACAGTGTTTTACGAAGCAGAACCCCCCCACAAAACTCAAAGCGCAGGGCGCCTAAAAAACACATAAAAAATGTAACACTTGCGTTTTTGGTGCAACTACATTGAAGTCTATTACAAAACGCTAGACATGTACAATTCATTTCGTTCTGAATTCATTTTTTAACGAAATTCAAAAAAACTTGTTAATTCAGAAATATTCGAATAACGAAAATTCGTTTAAATATTTCCGAAATTCGAAAATTTTGGAATTCGAAAATCCAAAAATTTGAAAATCCGAAGTCTGGAAATTCAAAAATTCGTAAATTTGAAAATCCAAAAATCTGAACATAAAAATGAAAATCCAAAATGATAACTAACTAAATTATAATAACTATTACTAACTTTGAAATTATAGGTATTGGAATTTCCTTTTAAATTTAGCTGTTAGTGAATGTAACAAATACGAATTTATCCAAAATAACAAATGCCGCATCTAAACGAATGGAACATAACACATTAATAATAATAATAAATAATAATAATAATAATAAAAACTTTTTATTATTATTTATTATTATTAATGTGTTACTTTCCATTTGTTTCGATGTGGTATTCGTCATATAGTTACATAGTGGTTAAGGTTGAAAAAAGGTACCAGTCCATCCAATTTAACCTGTGTCAATTTATTATTTGTTATTTCGGATAATTTTTAACTTTGGATAAATTCATATTCATTATGTTCACTAACAGCCAAATTTTAAAGGAAATTCCAATACCTATGATTTCATAGTTGGTTATTATTAGTTAGTTAGTTATTTTGGATTTTCTGATTTTTGGTCTTATTTTCGGATTTTCAAATTTCTTAATTTCTGAATTTTTCAATTTCCGAATTTTCGGATTCTCGAATTTCCGTATTTTAGAATTCTCGATTTTTTCCGAAATTAGCAATTTATTCCAAATAACAAATTTCGATCATACCTAATGACCAGAAGAAAAAAAGAATAAAATGAAAACTATTTCTTTGGCAGTGCACAAGTCTTTTCAAAAAATGCAGGTCTGCAAAAAGCACAGATGTGAACTACATCAATAGGAAACCATGTTAAATGGGCTGCAGTGCGTTTCTGCAAAATGCACCAAAAAGTGCATAGGTGTGATCATAAGGTAAGAGGAGAAGCAGCAGACTGATGAGCTCATCCTTCTGTCACTCTTCTCTCTTCTGCCATCAACATGCCCCAAAAATTCATATACAAAATGTGACATATATACTTTTGCATGTTGCATGTCATAAATAAATGCGGCACAAAGGTTTTCTGAAAAAAAAAAAGCATAAACCTGTTCCTGGGTGTGTTCCTATATTGGGAGGCCATTGCTTATGTCCATGCAGATATTGGATCTTTGCTACAGGGAAAGCTGTGTACAATGTCAGGACTATAAAATACACCAGTCAGCCATAACGTTATGACCACTGACAGGTTGAGTAAATATTACCAACATTGATTATCTCATTACTATGGCATCTGAAAGTGGGTGGGATATATAAGACAGCAAATAAACATATTCTCCCTGAAGTTAATGTGTTGAAAGCGGAAAAAAGGGCACCACAGTTTATTGTGTATGGGGCTGTGTAGCCTCAAACCAGTAAGGGTGCCCATGCTGACCCGTGTCTACAGCCAAAAGTGGCTACAATGGGCACGTGAGCATCAGAACTGGACCACAGAGCACTGGAAGAAGGTGGCCTGGTCTGAAGAATCACGGTTTCTTTTACATCATGTGAATGGCTAGATGTGTGACTGTCATTTACCTGAGGAAGAGATGGCACCAGAATGCAGTATGGGAAGTAGACAAGCTGGGAGAGGCAAATCCTTTGGGCAATGTTCTGCTGGGAATCCTTGGGCCCCATTCATGCGGGTATTACTTGACATGTGCCACCTACCTAAACATTGTTGGTGACCAAGTACAACTCTTCATGAAAACAGTATTCCCTGATGACAGTGGCCTCTTGCAGCAGGAGACTGTGCCCTGCCACACTGGAAAAAAGGTTCAAGAATAGTTTGAGGAACACAACAGGTGGAGGTATAGACTTGGCCTCAAAATTCTCCAGATTTCAATCAAATCAAGCATCTGTGGGATGTGCTGGAAAAACAAGTCCGATCCACGGGGGCCCCACCTTGCAACTTACAGGACTTAAAGGATTTGCTACTGACAGCTTGGTACCAGATACACAACATGCCTTCAGAGGTCTAGTGGAGTTCATGCCTTGACAGAGAAAGAAATGTCACCAGCACACCATGGATCTCCAGAATGGGTCCAAAGCGTTATTCAGCGATTACATTGTTACAGCAAATAGCAATGTTTCAGAGCCTCGCAGGACCCCTTCATCAGGCATATGCCTTGACAGGTCAGGAGAAGAGAAGAGAACTACAGAACTACAGAGGAGATGCAAGGCGGAGTTTTGGGAAGTGTAGTCAGTTCAGGAATCACTGCTTGTAGACAGCAAGGCACAATGGCATATGCAGTCATTAAAAATGACAAGACAGGCTCTGAGCTAGGAATGAAATGGATGAGCGCAGGGCATACATGACAGGGCGGAAGGGGAACCTTACAGCATGGAGTTAAGCATTAGGGATAGGGTTAGTCATGGTGCTTACCTGATTAGCTGAAGAGATGGTGTATGGGAGGAGTGTAGGTGCATATTTTGCAGGCAGGGGTGTGACAGAATCAGTCAGAGAATTGGAGCCAGCAGATGAATGCCCATCTATCCGTCTTGTGGCCGATCGGAATGGGCTTGTAGCTGGGTGCCAGACATGCTAGATGTAGTGGAGCAGGATCAGTCACTGCCTTCATCTGTCTCATCAGTTTGGGCTCGGAGGTCCAGGCCTCTGGAGAACCTCAAGTGACTACCCCCTGGGGCGTGCCGACATCCGGGGGAGCCTCCTCTGGGACTCCACAGGCCTGCCAGCCAAACGTCCGTCTCCTGCTGAGATTCGGGACAGGAAAGGAGATTTCATCAATGTAAAATATATGGTGCAGCGCTCAAACAGTCCCCGAGAAACTGTCCATCATCTTTAAGGTTCACTTATTTAGGACCCGCCACCAGGGTGTTCCTTATAAGGGTGAGAATCCGAACATATGCTTGAAGCTTCAGGAAAGGTTTCAAAGACCATCACCGTCACCCAAACACACTGGTCCTTACCAGATAGACCGGACCCCCATTACAGAGGTCAAATAAGTATGATGTCACTGGTCAGGTTCCTGATAGTCACTGATCCCCTTCATGAATTCAGATAGCCCTGGTGGTCTAAGTGGAACTAATCCAGACCGCGATTACCACCTCCTTCTCAGTCCTGGGTCACCACCCTCAGCGTCCTTCGCTCTTCCAGCTATCAGCCGGTATAAAAATAAACCCAATATGGTGTAGTACGTCAAGCTAAAAACTAGGGCCTTGGATGTGGTCTTCAGGTTCCCATGAGCTCTCTTCGGGACCGTACCCTTTCCATTTGATCAGAAACTGGGTGAATCCACCCCTTCTTCTACAATCGAGGATGGCCTCCACTTCAAACTCCTTTTGGCCATCCACAAGGATTGGTTCTGGCGGGACTGACTTACGACTTGGGAAGGGATCCTGTGTTACGGGTTTTAATAAGGTGACATGAAACACCGGATGTACTTGTAGAGACGGAGGGAGGTCCAACTCGTATGCCACCCTGTTGATTTTCCTTTTCACAGGAAAGGGGCCAATGAACCGAGGACCAAGCTTCTTGGACGGGCATGCTAACCTCAAATTCTTGGTTGCCAACAATACTCAATCACCAGGTTGCAGGTCTAATTCCCCATGTCTTCCCTTGTCAAATGCCCTCTGGTTGCACTCCTGTGTCCCGGCCAAAGTTTCCTTCAATAACTTGCTATTCAGGAATTCTACGGTTCTTTGTACAGCAGGTACCACACTTTCTGGGGATCCATGGTGACCCTGGTGACTGAGATGTTGAACCCCAGGAAAGAGATAGTAGAGCACTCAAAGGCACATTTCTCAGCATTCACATAGAGTCCATGCTGCCGTAAGCATTGTAGGATGCCCCCGACATGCCAGCGGTGTTCCTCCATGGAGGCTGAAAAAATGAGGATGTCACCTAGGTAGATGATGACAAATTGGTCTAAATAGTCATGGAACATATCATTCACCAGGTGCTGGAATGTGGCCAGAGCATTGCAGAGCCCGAAGGGCATCACTAGGTATTCATAGTGCCCGAAGCATGTCCGGAAAGCGGTCTTCCATTCATCACCCTCTTGGATACAAATTAAGTTATAGGCTCCGCTGAGATCCAGTTTGGTGAATACAGCAGCCGTGCCAAGCCTTTGGAACAGTTCTGGGACCAGTGGCAGAGGATATCGATTTTTAACAGTAATTTTATTGAGGTCCCGATAATCTATGCAGGGTCTGAGAGTATGATCTTTCTTCTCCACAAAGAATATTCCAGCCAGTGCAGGGGACGTCGAGGGCCGGATGAACTCTTTTGTTAAGTTCTCATCAAGGTACTCCTTGAGGGCTTTCAGTTCCAGTTCAGAGAGCGGGTATATTCGGCCAAACAGTACTTCTGCCCCGGGCAACAGTTCTATGTGACAGTCGTGCGACCGATGCGGAGGACGAGTATCTGCCCCCTTCCTACTGAACACATCCAAGAACTCCTGATACACGGATGGTACAGCAAAATGGGCTTCCAGGTCAGGGTCAGAGTTCAGACTAAGTACTGGAACGGAGCATTCCGGAGCCGGTGGCAGACAATTGTTTTGGCAGTACGGGGAGAGGAACTGAACTTTCCCAGTGGACCTATCAATGGTGGGGCAGTGTGCCCGAAGTCACGGCAGACCCAGAATGACTGGGGAAAGAGGAGACGTTGTAGCAATCAATGATAGGTGCTCCAGGTGGCCGCCTGAAGTCCGGGTCAGAAGAGGCACTGTCTCGTGGGTGACAGTCCCCAAGCTAATGATGGACCCATCAGCAAAGCGGATGGCCACCCGATGGGCTTTAGGCCTGAGCGGAATCCGATGTTGGGCTACAAAAGCCATGTCAACAAAGCAGCTACAGGCTCTGGAGTCCAGAATGGCTGAGACCTGGATATTCCTGTCAGGGAGCTGAAGATGCAGTGGCAGGACTAGATGGTGGGAAGCGTCCGGTAAGGATAGGAGCTCCCCTGAAGTAGAGTGGGAGCTGTGTCCATGCTTGACCGGACAGGACTTGACTAAATGTCTGGTGCCACCGCAATAGAGGCAGTGTGGCTTCTTCGGCTCTACGTTCCCGCAGACGTCGGTCAACCTGGATGGCCAGGTCAGTCAGGGCTTCCAGGGTCGAGGGAACACCAACATGAGCCAACTCATCCTTGAGCGGCTCCGAGAGCCCCAATCTGAACTTATGGCGGAGAGCTGCATCGTTCCAAGATGTATCTGCGCTTCAGCACCGGAACTCCGCTACATAGTCCTTTGCTGTTTGGTGTCCCTGCTGGAGCATATGAAGCGCTGCTTCAGCGGAGGTGGACCAATGGGGGTCCTCATACAACTGAGCCATGGCCTGGAAGAAAAGGGCAAGGTTGGTGGTTTCAGGAGCCCCAAGTTCCAGCAGGAGATGAGCCCAGGCTTGTGGCTCATCCCGGAGTAGTGAGATGACCAGACCCACTTTAGTAGCTTCCAGTGAGAACGTGCAGGGTTGCAGGAGGAAGTACAATTAGCATGCATTGCGAAAGGCCCGAAACTTCTGGCGGTCCCCCGTAAACCGCTTGGACAAAGGCACCTCGGGTTCCCCAGATAAGGTCAGTAAAGTGCTGGAAGAAGCTGACACAGAGAGCTCCTGAACTCGGTATTCCAACTGGACGTATTCTCCTTGCAAGTCCTTCACTGCCTGGGTGAGCCCGGCGAGGTGCAAGCTGAGATCCTCTATAGGAGAGGACCACTGCGCAGACTCGGATTGGCTGTCCGTTGCTGTCACGTACCTGGTGGTGGAGTCTGGCTTATACAGTAGGCAACCTCTCTTACGGCCCTGGTTTCAGAACCCTTGATAGAGCAGACAGAGAGAGCTGGAGCACAGGAGGGCATGAGGGCTAGTTTGGACACAGGTGTGATAGTAGGCCGGGTCAGTAACTGGCGGGCAAAGCAGTACAGAAGGAGCAGGCAATCGGGTGGTCAGGTGCAGGCAGGGTCGTCAACAGGCGGGCAGGCAGAAGTACACAAGGAGCAAGCAGAGGGGTGGCCGCAGGCAAGCCAGGGGTCGGTGCAGGCAGAGTTCAATCAGAAAGTGGGTTCAGGCCGGGTCACAGGAAACAGGAAGCTCAGAAAGGGTCACTCAGGAACACAGTAATGCTGTAGAACGGACAGCACTGACTGCTGGGAGTGGAGAGAACAAATAGAGCCATTTGGCTCCATTTCCGGCGCGTGCGCACAAGCGCCAATGGTGGCTGGATGACAAATAAAGTTCTTCTCCTAACAGTTCCAATGTTTTGAAGTTACAGCTTTTACTAAGGCCTTTAAGGTTCTGTGGTTCTGAATGGCTACCACGGGGGTCAACGGGGGCATGGCTTTGGGTGCCTGGTGTCCTTTTTGGGGAAAATCCCTTTCTGAAACCAGATGCAACAGTCTGCTCTGCACATTCTGGGTGGATATAGTGCCACGCGGTCCTTGTTGGCCTTTGGAGGGTCTACGGATTAGGGAATGAGTAAGTCCCTTCAAATAGGTTGGAGGGGGTTTTTGGGCAGGCACAATATGGTACACCCTTCTTTCCACCCACCCCCCTTTTTTTAGTTATTATATAAATAGGGGTTTGCCAATTTCTTGTAATTGTTCACTGGGTTTCCCTGTTATTGCTGTAGAGATGTTGTCTGGGTCTGTCAGAGTGGGCAAGGCCCGTCGTTAGTACACACTGTGTGGTTCAGTGTTGTCAACATCTACACTTTGTTGCTGTCTTCCATAATGTCTCCACGCCTTTCTATTGGACGTTAGGGAGCGATTGTTTCAGGGAACGTATTACAGCTCAGTCTAAGCTCTTCACAGTATCGTATAGTTTCCTACTATCCTCCCTCCCTAGTTTGTTTTGGTTTGGTGGAGCCTCATAATTAGAGTTGAGCGAACTTCTAGAAGTCCGGGTTCTGCTGGTTCGGCCGAACTTCGGGACAAAGTCCGGGTTTGGGTCCGGACAGAACTCGAACTTTGTCCCGGACCCTGAACCCCATTGAAATCAATGGGGACCCGAACTTTTAGGCACAAAAATGGCTGTAAAATAGTCCTGGAAAGTCCTAGAGGTCTGCAAAAGGAAGGAAATGGGGGTAAGGGTGGGACAAGTGACCTACAAAGAAATGGGGACAGGGAAAAAACTTTAAATATTTTTAAAAAAATAAAAACATAAAAAAAGCAAAAATGGAGGTGAATGTGGATCATCTTCAAACTGGGTCTGAAAAGTATTAATTAACGGTAGAAGCCATATAACTGTTCTAAAATCATCTTCAAACTGTGTCAAAAAAGTATAAATAAGCCGGGAGAACCCATATCACTGTTCTGCAAACATCTCGAAAATGTGTGTGTCACTTTAAATATAACCGGGAATAACTGAACATCTGTTCTGCAAACATCTGTAAAGTCTGTGTGTCACTTTCAATATAACCGGGAATAACTGAACATCTGTTCTGCAAACATCTGTAAAGTCTGTATATCACTTTAAATATAACCGGGAATAACTGAACATCTGTTCTGCGAACATCTGTAAAGTCTGTGTGTCACTTTAAATATAACCGGCAATAACTGAACATCTGTTCTGCAAACATCTGTACAGTCTGTGTGTCACTTTAAATATAGCCGGGAATAACTGAACATCTGTTCTGCAAACATCTGTACAGTCTGTGTGTCACTTTAAATATAACCCGCAATAACTGAACATCTGTTCTGCAAACATCTGTACAGTCTGTGTGAAACTACACCATAGAGAAGAACAGGTATATGGTTTCGCTCTGCTATCATATAACTGTTCTGCAAACATCTGCAAACTGTGTTTGAAACTATAGCAGAGCGAAACCATATACCTGTTCTTCTCTATGCTGTAGTTTCACACAGACTGTACAAATGTTTGCAGAACAGATGTTCAGTTATTGCCGGTTATATTTAAAGTGACACACAGACTGTACAGATGTTTGCGAAACACCCATGTACTGCAATGTTGTAGCCGATAAGCAGGTCATTCTGGCCTTTTGTTTTTCGGGTATGTTTCCAATGTTTAGTTCAATTTGGTGCTCGGTTGTTTTATTTGTTTATTGCAGGTGTCATATTGGTGCCTCGTCGGTTCATTGGGGCCTTCTTATGTTGCTGGGGATCTGGGAGATGTGACGTCAGCCGCTTTGTGAGGCAATTGGTTCTCCCCAGGGAGATGAGTCAGACTCATTAATTTATGGTGCATGACAGGCTTTGCATAGGAGAGTAACATTGGGTTCACCAAATTTCCTGGGTCAATAAGGCCCCTGGAAGGCTCGGTTTTTCATGGGGGATTGTGAATTTCTAATCCGCTCGATGCGGGAACTTCTCTGAGATTAAAACAAATAAATAAATCATTAGGCATTTGGAGTTGGGGATTTACACCTGGCAGTACCTGTGGGGTGATGGGGTTTATCGCAATACAGTGGTTGCTGAGTTTGTTAGATGGGATATGACGTGTCTTTCAGGTTTGGAGGGGAGCACAAGTGTAAGGTTTCACACTTGTGTCGCTGTGGCGGTTTGGGTTCCTTGAAAGGGTGTAAAATCTGGTGTTATTCAGAAAAAGTGGGGAACCATCGTTGGTATGGTGCCCTCTAGTTGGTGGTCCAATAATAGTGACCAGGTCATGCACTTTGGAATGTGAACACGAGGGGAGGTTTGGACTTTCTGTGCAGTATAGGGTAGATTGTTTGAGTCGTTGGTGACATAACGCTATTTGGGGTAGTGGGGTGTCCATGACGGTCCACATTTAGGGGTTGAGGTTTACGGATTACTAAATAAATAAACAAAATTAGAGTCTCTTCAAGGGCGTAGCTCGCCTAATCTTTAAGTGTTAGGGGGTACTTTTTGGCTCGGAAGGTCCCCGGAATAACTGGGTCCTTTAAACCACTTGGGTTACAATGAGAGGATACGTTTCGGACAGTACGTGGTATTTAATTACTCAGACTGAGTAGAG
>BLSH010355382.1:385406-410410 GCA_018402905.1 Glandirana rugosa | reverse complement strand
CTTTCACTAAAGAAGTTATTTTGGCACAGAGCACAGCACTTATTCTTGGACTTATATATTTATTCTTTATATTTATTTTTATCGAAGTATATAATACCTATTTTATTTATTTAAAATTGTATTTCAGTATATAATATGTATTGCACTATTGCACCTATGTGAAATTTTTATTTATTAGAAGAGAGAACGCACTGTAATTTTATTTAATCACCCAGACTAAAATACTATAGACCACACTGCAAGCGCTGTTTGAACACAAAACTACCAATTGTTCACATACACTACTGAGATCCTCTATAGGAGAGGACCACTGCGCAGACTCGGATTGGCTGTCCGTTGCTGTCACGTACCTGGTGGTGGAGTCTGGCTTATACAGTAGGCAACCTCTCTTACGGCCCTGGTTCCAGAACCCCTGATAGAGCAGACAGGGAGAGCTGGAGCACAGGGGGGCACGAGGGCTGGTTTGGACACAGGTGATGGCAAGACGTAGTCCGATAGCCCGTGCTAGGCAGAAGAGTAGTGATGCAGGCCGGGTCAGTAACTGGCTGGCAAAGCAGTACAGAAGGAGCAGGCAATCGAGTGGTCAGGTGCAGGCAGGGTCGTCAACAGGCGGGCAGGCAGAAGTACACAAGGAGCAGGCAGAGGGGTGGTTGCAGGCAAGCCAGGGGTCAGTGCAGGCACAGTTCAATCAGAAAGCGGGTTCAGGCCGGGTCACAGGAAACGAAACCGGAAGCTCAGAAAGGGTCACTCAGGAGCACAGTAATGCTGTAAAACGGACAGCACTGACTGCTGGGAGTGGAGAGAACAAATAGAGCCATTTGGCACCATTTCCAGCGCGTGCACACAAGCGCCAATGACGGCTGGATGACAAATAAAGTTCTTCTCCTAACAGTTCCAATGTTTTGAAGTTACAGCTTTTACTAAGGCCTTTAAGGTTCTATGGTGCTGAATGGCTACCGCGGGGGTCAACGGGGGCATGGCTTTGGGTGCCTGGTGTCCTTTTTGGGCAGAATCCCTTTCTGAAACCCGATGCAACAGTCTGCTCTGCACATTCTGGGTGGATATAGTGCCACGTGGTCCTTGTTGGCCTTTGGAGGTTCTATGGATTAGGGAATGAGTAAGTCCCTTCAAATAGGTTGGAGGGGGTTTTTGGGCAAGCACAATATGGTACACCCTTCTTTCCACCCACCCCCTTTTTTTTAGTCATTATATAAATAGGGGTTTGCAAATTTCTTGTAATTGTTCACTGGGTTTCCCTGTTATTGCTGTAGAGATGTTGTTTGGGTCTGTCAGAGTGGGCACGGCCCGTCGTTAGTACACACTGTGTGGTTCAGTGTTGTCAACATCTACACTTTGTTGCTGTCTTCCATAATGTCTCCACGCCTTTCTATTGCATGTTAGGGAGCGATTGTTTCAGGGACCGTATTACAGCTCAGTCTAAGCTCTTCACAGTATCGTATAATTTCCTACTACCCTCCCTCCCTAGTTTGTTTTGGTTTGGCGGAGCCTCATAATGTCTCAAGGTGTTGGGGTATTTGGAGTGGGTTCTGGTTTTTATGTTACTATCTTACCATTTAATTTCTTGGTCTTTTTATTGCTGGTTAAATGATTGTGGAAAATTGTGTGTTGGGCAGATCTGAGGTATGGGTGTCCCTTCCTGACTGTAAAATGGTGGGTTGGGCCCATCTGAGGTATGGGTGTCCTTTCCTAACTGTTGAAAATTATGGGTTGGGCCCATTTGAGATATGGGTGTCCCTTCCTACCTGTGGAAAACTGGGGGTTGGGCCCATCTGAGGTATGGGTGTCCCTTCCTAACCATTGAAAAATATGGGCTGGGCCCATCTGAGGTATGGGTGTCCCTTCCTAGCAATACAGTGGTACCATTGGGGTATTAATTGGGTTGTGTCTGGTAGTATATAAGTTGTTAACTATCCCTGAGCTGGTGTAGTTGTGGCTGGGGGCCTTTGGTTTGGTGGCAGATACAACCGATTAATCGTGGATATATCATGGTTCTCAAAAAACCTTAGACCTTATTTCTTGTCATAGCATCCGGCAGGGGGTCTATGGGGTCTGTACAGGTGGTGCTGGTTAAATAAGGGTGGCAAATTGAAAATTATGGGTTGGGCCCATCTGAGGTATGGGTGTCCCTTCCTAACTGTTGAAAATGGTGGGTTGGGCCCAGCTGAGGTATGGATGTCCATTCATAATAAGACAGTGTTAACATCGGGTTATTAGGTTAT
Organism: Glandirana rugosa; assembly: GCA_018402905.1. Lineage (NCBI taxonomy): Eukaryota > Metazoa > Chordata > Amphibia > Anura > Ranidae > Glandirana > Glandirana rugosa. Next base: position 408,170 of record BLSH010355382.1, on the reverse strand, counting down.
ATCTGGTAGTATGAAAGTGGTTAATTGTCCCTGTGTAGTTGCAGCTGGGGGCCTTTTATTGGGTGGAAGATGCAACCGATTAATCGTAAATGTATAGACCTTTACAAAATTTTAGACCGGGCATAAGTTGAGGGTGGTTTATTTGTTATGCATTGACTGGGTTGTATGCATTAAACTTGTTTCGTGGGAATGTTGTATTTAATAGTTTGTAATACATAGGCTGCTCTGGCCATTCGATTCTGCTGTCTAGATGCAGCTTGAGGGAAACATTCTGGGAAGTGGGAGTGCAATGTATTTAGGTCATGTCAACCCATGTACTGCAATGTTGTAGCCGATAAGCAGGTCATTCTGGCCTTTTGTTTTCCAGGTATGTTTCCAATGTTTAGTTCAATTTGGTGCTCGGTTGTTTTATTTGTTTATTGCAAGTGTCATATTGGTGCCTCGTCGGTTCATTGGGGCCTTCTTATGTTGCTGGGGATTTGGGAGATGTGACGTCAGCCGCTTTGTGAGGCAATTGGGTCTCCCCAGGGATATAAGTCAGACTCACTGATTTATGGTGCATGACAGGCTTTGCATAGGAGAGTAACTCTGGGTTCACCAAATTTTCTGGGGCAATAAGACCCCTGGAAGGCTCGGTTTTTCATGGGGGATTGTGAATTTCCAATCCGCTTGATGCGGGAACTTCTCTGAGATTAAAAAAAAAAAATCATTAGGCATTTGGAGTTGGGGATTTACACCTGGCAGGACCTGTGGGATGATGGGGTTTATCGCAATACAGTGGTTGCTGAGTTTGTTAGATGGGATATGACGTGTCTTTCAGGTTTGGAGGGGCACACAAGGGTAAGGTTTCACACTTGTGTCGCTGTGGCTGTTTGGGTTCCTTGAAAGGGTGTAAAATCTGGTGTTATTCAGAAAAAGTGGGGAACCATCGTTGGTATGGTGCCCTCTAGTTGGTGGTCCAATAATAGTGACCAGGTCATGTTAGACCAGTAATGTGTCTGAGGTCAGTTGGGATTGCCCCTGAGGCGTTGTGTCTTGCGGCTGGGGGCATAGCTAGTGGGTGCCACAGACACAATGTTTCAGTAAAATGGTACCTTCAAGGAATTCAAACCGCAATTTACCTGTAATGTTATGTTTTGTTATTTATTCATATGTTGTTTATAATAAAAGGCCTTGAGGCCATTTAATCCCACTTTGAGTCAAGTGTTTTATTGGTTAGTGGGAGGTATAACTTTAGAGACCAGAGGTTATTGGTAATTGGTGACCTCTGATCTGCCCTAGTCAAGTAAACAGCAGAGGAGAAGCTGCAGCACCAGAACTGCTCACGTTCAGTTCAATTTGATGGTGACTGTTTGTGGACTGCGGTATTCAAGTTATTTCACAGATTTTCAATGGGGTGTAAGTCTGGGCTCTGACTAGGCTATGCAAGGACATTCACAGTGTTCTCCTTCAACCACTGTGTGGTCATTGTTGTTCTGTGTTGGGTCATTGTCATGTTGGAAGGTAAACCTATCCTGACAAGTGTTCCAGTCTGCTGCAGAGAAACATCCCCATACCAGGATATTACCAGCTCCATGCTTTACTGTAGGAATGGTGTTATATGGATGGTGAGCTGTATTGGATTTCCACCAGACATATCATTTTGTGTTGGGGCCAAATAATTCAATTTTAGTCTATTTTTTTCCATGTGGCCTCAGAATCTTCAAGGTGCGTTTTGGCAAAACTCAGTCGTGATTGCATGTGGCCTTTCTTGAGGAGTGGCTTTTTTCTTGCCACCCTCCCATACAAGCCACATGTGTGGAGAATTTGTGATATTGTCACCACATGCACACAATGACCACTCTAGGTCATCAATAACTGTAACTACTTCAGAGTTGCCTTAGGCCTCTTTGTAGCCTACAATGCTACAATGCAATGCTTCTAGGCATCGATGAAACCTTTGAAATGTTTGTGTATTCATCTCCTGATTGTGCTTGTCCACAACTTGATCCCAGATATCTTTTGACAGTGCCTTGTCACCCATAGTTGATTGTTGGCTTCAGTTTCGCTACCTGGGGCTGAAATGTTCCAGGAAAGCTCTTTTCATGGTGAACTAATCAAAATGACCACCGATGATCACAGTTGAAAGTCAAATGGCTTTGTGTGCCATTGAGAAGGTGATTAGGTAGACCTGGTTGAGTTTACAAGTCATTTTTAGGAGGGGGGGGTCCTTTTTCCAATTCAGTGATTCTGTTTTTGAATGTTTTTTTATTTTTTCTGACATGTTGGTGTTATATCTTTCACTTGAAAGTTATACATTGCATTGAATAATCTTTTCTATACCCACTTTATATCTGAAAATGGATCAATCCTGGGTGACGGCATCTCTCATTTCTTGAGGCCCGAATATGCCAGAACAGAACAAATATCCCCTAAATTACCCCTTTTCGGAAAGTAGACAGTCCAATTGTCCACCAGACAGCCCAAATGTGTTTACTGGACCCAGCCGATGACTTCTCACTGTAACCAATCACAGCAGGGCACAGGATAGTCGTAAACAATGGATGGCTTCCTTTCAAGCCATCCATTGTGTACAACTGTGTTGCCAGCCTTGATTGGTCACAGTGATCACATGGTACTAGCCACAACAAAACAAACTGAATGAATTGATTTAATTCAGTAAAACACTTGCATATAGTAATGATATTCACTGCTATAACCAAACATAATTTGTAAAAAAATAAATATTTATTTTATTTATTATTTATTTCAGGTACTTCTAAATACTGATCACTTCCCCAGAGCAGTACAGGGGTACTATGGTAACATTATATTGCTCTGGTCAAAGTGTGTGTTAAAAAAAGAAGTGTAAACAAAAAAAAAACAAAAACGTAAAAAAAAAGAAAAAATATATAAAAAAAAAAATATATATATATATATATATATATATATATATATATTTTTTTTTTTTTTGTCCTGTCACCAGTCACTGTACCTGATCACCACCACATCAGTTATATGATGACATTATGTAAGAAAAAAAAAATTACAACTTCAAAAAACTCCCCATACCTCTTACTAAATACCTTGGACTGTATACTTTCCAAAAAGGGGTAATTTGGGGAGTATCTATACTGTCCTGACATTTTTGGGCCTCAAGCAATGAGATAGGACGGCAGTACATCAGGATTCATTAATTTTCAGATATATCCCATAGTTTGTGGACTGTATAACTTTCTTACAGACTAAATAATATACGCTGATTTGGGTTATTTTCACCAAAGGAATGTAGCAAAATACATTTTGGCCTAAATTATTTATTTGCAAAATTATATAACAGAAACAAAGAAAAATGTGTCTTTTTTGCAAAATTTTCAGTCTTTTTTTTGTTCATTTAGCAAAAAATAACAAACCCAGTGGTGATTTACCACTTAAGGACCAAAAGAATTTGCCCCCTTAATAACCAGGCCATTTTTTTCGATTCGGCACTGCGTTGTTTTAACTGACAATTGTGCGGTCGTGCGACGTTGTACCCAAACAAAATTGATGTCCTTTTTTTCCCACAAATAGAGCTTTCTTTTGGTGGTGTTTAATCACCCCTGCGGTTTTTATTTTTTGTGCTATAAACAAAGAAATACCAAGCAGTGTCACCAGGACACCGGGATCTTCAAAGGAATCCAAACTTTAATAAAATGATTACATCGTTACAGCAAAGAGCGACGTTTCAGAGCAGCACAGGACCCCTTCATCAGGCATGTGACGCATCTGTCACATGCCTGATGAAGGGGTCCTGTGCAGCTCCGAAACGTTGCTCTTTGCTGTAATGATGTAATCATCTTATTAAAGTTTGGATTCATTTGAAGATCCCGGTGTGCTGGTGACACTACTTGCTCTGATGTGATGCAGTTCCAGCCATTGGTCGCTTCAACACCTGCACTATAATTAAGCCATTTATGCAGGAACGTGTGCGTTGGGAAAAAACACAATTATAAACAAAGAAAGAGCGCCGATTTTGAAAAAAATATATATATTTTTTACTTTTTGCTATAATAAATATGCCAAAAAAATATATATAAAAAAAACACATGTATGCATCAGTTTAGGCAAATATATATTCTTCTACATATTATTGGTAAAAAAAAAAAATCTCAATAAGCGTATATTGATTGGTTTGCGCAAAATGTATCTACAATCTATGGGATAGATTTAGGGACTTTTATTTATTTTTTTATTGTTTTTACTGGTAATGGTGGTGATCTGTGATTTTTAGCAGGACTGCGACATTGCGGCGGACAAATCTGACACCAAAATGGCACTTTTTTGGGGACCAGTGACATTATTACATTGATCAGTGCTATGAAAATGCACTGATTGATGTATAAATGACACTGGCAGGGAAGGGGTTAACACTAGGGGGTGATCAAGGGGTTAACCGAGTAGCAAGAGAGTTTGGGACTTTGAATGAGATATATGTTGACATACCATTGTATGCAAACGTTTAGGAACCCCTGACAATTTCCATGATTGTCATTTATAAATATTTGGTAGTTTGGATCAGCAATTTAATTTTGATTTATCAAATAACTGAGGGACACAGTAATATTTCAGCAGTGAAATGAGGTTTATTGGATTAACAGAAAATACGCAATATGCATCAAAACGAAATTAGACAGGTGCATAAATTTGGGCACCCTTGTCATTTTGTTGATTTGAATACCTGTAACTACTTAGCACTGATTAATTGGAACACACAATTGGTTTGGTGAGCTCATTAAGCCTTGAACTTCATAGACAGGTGCATCCAAGCATGAGAAAATGTATTTAAGGTGGCCAATTGCAAGTTGTTGTTCTCTTTGACTTTCCTCTGCAGAGTGGCAACATGGGGGCCTCAAATACAACTCTCAAATGACCTGAAGACAAAGATTGTTCTACATTATGGTTTAGGGGAAGGCTACAAACCGTTATCACAAAGATATAAGCTGTCAGTGTCCACTGTGAGGAACATAGTGAGGAAATGGAAGACCACAGGCACAGTTCTTGTTAAGGCCAGAAGTGGCAGCCACATAAAATATTGGAGAGGCAAAGGCGAAGGATGGTGAGAATGGTCAAAAACAGCCCACAGACCACCTCCAAAGACCTACAACATCAACTTGCTGCAGATGGTGTCACTGTGCACCGTTCAACAATTCAGCGCACTTTGCACAGGGAGAAGCTGTATGGGAGAGCGATGGGAAAGAAGCCTTTTCTGCACACAGCCACAAACAGAGTCGCTCGAGGTATGCAAACGCACATTTGGACAAGCCAGCTTCATTTTGGAATAAGGTGCTGTGGACTGATGAAACAAAGATTGAGTTATTTGGTCATAACAAAAGAACACAGCGTTCCAAGAAAAACACTTGCTACCCACAGTAAGATTTGGTGGAGGTTCCATCATGCTGTGGGGCTGGGTGTCCGGTGCCGGTACTGGGAATCTGGTTAAAGTTGAGGGTCGCATGGATTGCACTCAATATCAGCAGATTCTTGAGAATAATGTTGAGGAATCAGTCACAAAGTTGAAGTTATGCCGGGGCTGGATATTTCAACAAGACGACGACCCAAAACATTGCTCAAAATCTACTCGGGCATTTATGCAGAGGAACAAGTCCAATGTTCTGGAATGGCCATCCTAGTCCCCAGACCTGAATATCATTGAACATCTGTGTGGTGATTTGAAGCGGGCTGTCCATGCTCGGCAACCATCAAACCTAACTGAACTGGAGATGATTTGTAAGAAGGAATGGTCCAAAATACATCCATCCAGAATCCAGACACTCATTACAGGCTATAGGAAGCATCTAGATGCCGTTATTTCTGCTAAAGGAGGCTCTACTAAATATTGATGTGATTTTTCTGTTGGGGTGCCCAAATTTATGCACCTGTCTAATTTCATTTTGATGCATATTGCACATTTTCTGTTAATCCGATAAAACTCATTTCACTACTGAAATATTACTGTGTCCTTCAGTTATTTGATAGATCAAAATGAAATTGCTGATCCACACACACAAATATTTATAAATGACAACCATGGAAATTGTCAGGGGTTCCTAAACTTTTTCATACAACTGTACATCTCCATCCCTGATTCGGGTACATAGAAGGAGGTTTTGGACTTTAAATGAGGTGTGTATGATGGGACTCAGCACGTAAAACAAAGTAAAGTAAAATATATGTGTTTTATTGTCTAAAACACACAGCAAAAACATGCAACAATGAGTACATAGAGTATCATAAATGCATGGTCAGCATAATGCAAACTTGTACATAACAATGTTAAAACATGATCCTCCATATAAAGAAAAAACATAGGGTATGGTCCTTTTGTGTAAACATGTTGCATCAATGTAAGCCCTACGTGTTTCATGGCAATAAGGCCACTCTTCAGGGGCGGATGCGGAAAAAATGAATCTGCAGAAAGACAGGCATATCACATAAAAAAGTATAAATATACAACCCAAATAGGGGATGTGGTGCCATTAGGTAGAGAGGATGAGAATGTCAGTCTCCTATATAACTTACATATGCAGTGTGTGGAGGTATATGCGCCTGAGTGGGTGGGCTTACATATCTGTCTGCACCGGGAGCTGAGGTGGAGTCCATAGCGCGGCGGAAAGCAAAAAGTGTGTTATCCCAAGGAGAAGCATGTCCATCCAGGGGTGCGATAGAGGCTCCAATCTAAAACGAATAATGAAAAATGATAGAAAAACCCAAGTGGGCTAGGAATAGGGAAAAACCCCCAAACCTATTGAGTGAAGCAAGAGAGGTTGAGCCAGTAAATATGCGCACCAAAAGAGTGAATGAATAGGAATAGGGGTGATAGCAAGTAAAGGAAATATGTGACCAAGAAAGAACATAGTAAAAGCCAAGTGGGTCAAAAATAGAGGGAAACCCCCAACCTATAGACCCCTTTCACACCAAGGCATTTTTCAGGCGTTTTTGCTCTAAAATTAGCACATAAAAAGCGCACCAAAAACGCTCCCCATGCATCTCAATGGATGCTTTCACACCGAGGAGTTGCACTTGCTAGGCGTTGCTAAAAGTCCTGCAAGCAGCATCTTTTCAGCTTGTTTTGTGCGCTCAAAATAGCGCTTCAAAAACGCCCATGTACATTGAAAATAATGGTTAAGTGCTTGAAAAGCGCATGAAATGTGCACTGAGGCTGTGGAAAGGTTACATGATTGAAACACAAACGCTTGAAAAGCGCTTAAAAAACACCATTAGAGGGGCGCTATTTATAGCGCTAGTGCTTCAAAAGCACGGCAAAAACACACACTAAAATCATGGTGTTTTACAGGATTTTACAGGCTTTTTTCCAATGCCTTGGTGTGAAAGGAGCCATAGGGTGAAGCCCAAAGGTTGAGGCCAGCATATAAGTATACACACCAAAGGAGTGAATGGATAGGGATTAACTGTGTTCACTGGGCGTGTTCTTACTGTAGGGGGGATAAACTGGCAGAGACATGACAGAGATCTCTGTTCCATTTTCACTGGGATCAGAAGATCTCTGCCATGTCACCTGGCAGAGTAGGGATCTGCCTTGTTTACATAGGCAGATCCCCGTTCTGCCTCTGTACACCATGATTGCGGGTCGCTGGCGGACATAGAATACGCCGGACCCGCGGGCACGCTCCCATGCACGGACCGCTGTACAGCTATGGCGTTTCGCACAGGCGAGTGCGTATAAGGACGGCGGCTGGTCGGAAAGTAGTTAAGTACCGCCAAAAGAAAGCTCTATCTGAGTGAACAAAATTATATAAATTCAGTTTGGGTGCAGTGTTGCATGACCGTGCAATTGTCATTCAAAGTGTGAAAGCAGAAAATTGGCCTGGGCAGGAAGCAGGTAAAAGTGCCTGGTATTGAAGTGGTTAAAACCACCCTGAATCTGCAGCTTGCAGTTAGGTCTCATTTCTTTGCCGTGAAGACATAACATATGCAATGTTTTCGCTTATTTTAATGTGACTTTGAAAAGGGATGCATATATGCAATATTCATTTTTACTTTGTATTTATGTCGGATATTTGACCCCACGGTATTGATAGCGCGAGCTGATTCACCGTTAAATAGAACAAAAGTTTGTATCTCTTTCGGCTTCCAGAGAAAACATAATGTATCCACTTACATTTAACATGCATTAGACCGAGGGCTTATGTTGGACCAATTTACCATTGTTTGAATTAGAATACATTACTCCACTTTGTTTGTACTGGTTCTCACAAATATATTCCATGGGAAAAATTAGATTGGCACGGTGTTTCAGGCGTTCTGCTGGCCAGTAATCTATTCCACATATCTGAACATATCTGATTCAGAATTAATTCCATTTTGTCAATAAAAGAAGTCACTTTTCTGTTTGCAGAAGGGTTTACAGAATCAGTTGTCTTCACGGTAATGTACTGGTCCAGCGCAAATTCACTGGAAGGTCTTATCAAGGACATTCAACGTACCCAACAATCCATCAATCTCTATGAATCTGGACCAGCCGTTCTCAACCTTTTCAACACCCAGGAACCCTTGAAATAATTCTCCGGTCTCGGGGAACCCTCTGCTAAAAATTAAAAATCTACAACGCATGATACATTCGTGTGATGGTCAATGGGAAGAAAGCTCCTTACACTTGTGGTCATTGGGAAGAATGACCCCCTTACAGATAGCAAAAAAGATCAATGGTGTCATTGGGAATTTATCTGAGAGGTAGAAATTGACCATTGCTCAAGGAACCCCTTGCAACCTCTGGAGGAACCCTGGTTGAGAAACCCTGATCTGGACAATAGTTACTCGGAGCAATATTCTTTGTATCTTTTTTGTTTATAGTTAAAACTAATCAACAGACTTTTAGGCCATTTGCATTTAGAGGTAAATCCCAGTTCAAACTGCTAAGTGCACATGTGAGATATACACTCACCGGCCACTGTATTGGATACACCTGTTCAATTGCTTGGTAACACAAATTGCTAATCAGCCAATCACATGGCAGCAACTCGATGCATTTAGGCATCTAGACGCTGAACATGGCATGGCTGTTGGTGCCTGACGGAATGTTTGAAGTATTTCAAAAACTGCTGATCTACTGGGATTTTCACGCACAACCTTCTCTCGGGTATACAGAGAATGGTCTGAAAAAGCAAAAATATCTAGTGAGTGGCAGTGGTGTGGAGGAAAATGCCTTGTTGATGTCAGAGGTCAGAGAAGAATGGGCAGACTGGTTGGAGATGATAGAAAGGCAACAGTAACTCAAATAACCGTTGCAAAGAAGGTATGCAGAATACCATCTCTGAACGCACAACACATCCAACCTTGAAGCAGACGGGCTACAGCAGCAGAAGACCGCACCGGGTGCCACTCCTGTCAGCTAAGGACAGGAAATGGAGGCTAAAATTTGCACAGGATCACCAAAATTGGACAACAGAAGAATGGAAAAATGTTGCCTGGTCTTATGAGTTTTGATTTCAGCTGCGGCATTCAGATGGTAGGATCAGAATTTGGTGTAAACAATATGAAAGCCTGGATCCATCCTGCCTTGTATCAATGGTTCAGGCTGGTGGTGGTGGTCTAATAGTGTGAGGGGTATTTCCTTGGCACTTTTTGGGCCCCTTAGTACCAACTGAGCATCGTTTAAACACCACGGCCTAGTATTGTTGCTGACCATGTCCATCCCTTTATGACCCTCTATGCACCATGTCACAAAGCTCCAATCATCTCACCACTGGACAATGAGGTCACTCTACTCCAATGGCCTCCACAGTCTGTTTTGTCTTAATATATTTTTTTTTTTAAGTATTAAAGATGCAAATGTACAATGAACAAGGAGCTAATGGCTCTCACTGCTGTGTGAGACAATGAGGAGAAAGAGAGACCTGGGAGAGCCGATGTTCTCATGCACTATATTACATCGAGATGGGGCTCAGGTAAGTATGGAGGGAGCTTCACCCAGAAGGTTTTCTTACCTTAATGCATAGAATGCATCCAGATAAAAAAACATTCTGCCTTTAGAACCCCTTTAAGAAGGGAGAGCAGAAGGTAATAAGGAGAAAAAGGAGAAAGGAGGGAAAAGAAGAAAAAGTAAAAAAATGGGGGGAAGGGGGTGATAAGGGACCGGTTGGAGCAGGACTAGGGAGGATCCCATTCCCGGGGCCACAACCTCCCTCTTTTCTGCTTGTTCCCATGTTGATGGGGACAAGAACCTCATCCTCACATCCTGCCCCCCAAAAAGGGATGTGGGGGTTATCAGAAACACAACAGCTCAGTGGGGGAGATCACTGTACTAACGTCAGATTGTTAGTACAGTGGCTTCACCCCTAGCTGACAGTTTTTTTTTTTTCAACCTGCTGGGTTGAACAAAAAAAAAATATTAGTGTGTACCCAGCTTTAGGCTGCTTTAAAAGAGTATAGAGAAAAAAACAGTTGAAACATCATCTCTCACATGGGGTTCAAACAGAACACATTTTCACTTGAATGGATCCCTTTTCTACCATTATAATTTCATAAAATATTAATTCAGATGCTTCACCCCTTGGCAGTTGCTCCCGCTGGCACTTTGGGGTTCTGAAAGATAGAAGGCTGAGTTTCTTATTACTGTAAGTGACCACAGAAATCAGCTGGTTACATGATTGGGGGGCCTGGTCACCAAGCTGCTGGTCGTAAATGGTGCTTCATTTAGCATGCTTTCAGCACAGACCAGTGGAGTCAGCGAACTCATATATGCCCACGTTGGGGCCCACCTGCTGTGCTGTGCATTATACTGGTGGGAAGAGATTAAAGTGTGTCGATGCATATTTCATTGGTGGGAGGATGTTTTGCTTTTATCTTTTCAACTACTTAATGGTAAGAGAAAGGATACAAAAAACCCTGTAGTATATTAATGTGCTTTTACAGAAGAATGTTGCACATACAAACTACCTAAACTTTTTGGAAAAAAATACAATACATGCAGAGTACTACAAATATCCTTACAACTCACATGCACATGCTATCTAACCTTCCTAGCAAATGAGCATTGACAATGGTCTGTATGCTATAGGAATACACTAAAATGTTACTTTGCTTGCGTTTATAGTTGGTTCTCAATGTCCATAGCAAACAGGATTCAGTCTACTCAAGTGATCGCAGAAAACCAGGTTTCTTGTAGTTTAGATTTAGAGTCCTCCCCAGGTGAAGTCCCACTTTCAACTTGTACTTCTAGCCTTTTATTTAGAAAGTCTGGGTAGCCATTCCCCCATGGGTGTATCCCTTTCTATATCATCTTCAATGAGAGAAGCATTCTATAACTTCAACCTCTAGATGGCACAACAATACCATACAAGCCATGGGACAAATATGTTGAATGGTCAAGCTATTGTAAATTTTTATTGGCATAGCTTGGGTACAATGTTTGACAGAACGTCCTCTAAAACAATGGGAATAGAATGTGTATATTGCCCAAATATACAACAATAGTATTTTATTATTTTCATACTTTATTATAGGACAGCAAATAAAGCTTTGTGCACACACTGTTCCTCATAGAACAATGCCATGTTCGAAAATGTTCTTGTCAGAAACTGTTTTAAATTACTTCAGAAAAGCAACAGCTTTTTTCGTAAATCTGAAGAAAATCACAATCTGACGTAACAAAGAGGGGAAGAAATCCTGTGACACATTTCACTAATAATTTCTTCCTCAAATAATTTAGTAAAGTCTGTTTGGTGACCTCACTTTAAACACACCAAAACGGCCACCCACCTTGATGAGGTGAGGTATGTATGAGTTATGCAGAGGGGAAGAGGTTAAAGTTATAGATTATATTATAGCTGGTTCACAATGTCCATAGAAAACAGGACCTCAGGCAACTCAAGTGATTGCCGGAAACCTGGTTCTCTCGTAGTTTAGATTTAGTGTCATCCCCAGGTAAAGTCCCACTTTCAGCTTGTTCTGCTAGCCTTTTATTTAGAAAGTTTGGGTAGCCATTCCCACATCTGTGCATCCCTATCTATGTCAGTGTCTATAAGAGCATTTTATAACTCTAACCTCTAGATGGCACAACAATAGCATACAAGCCATGGGCCAAATATGTCAAAAGGTCAAGCTATTGTAAATTTTTATTGGCATAGCTTGGGTACAATGTTTGACAGGAGGTCCTCTAAAACAATGGCAATAGCTAAAATGTGTACATTGCCAAAATATACAACAGTAGTATTTATTTCCACACTGTATTACAAGACAGTAAAACTAGTCTTGTGCAAAAAAATGTTTCTTACAGAACAATGCCACATTTGTAAATGTATCTGCCGGAAACTGATTTTGTTTAGTCCTGAAAAACAACAGAGTTTTTTTTATGTAAGTCTGAAAATGTTTCCAAATCTGATGTAACACAGGGGGGGAACAACTGACTTGACGTGTTTCCCTTATTTTTGCCCCTGAATGATAGAGCAAAGTTTTTTGGTGACTTCGCCCTAAACACCACAAAACAGCCACCCACCGTGATGAAGCATATATGAGTTATGCTGATGGGAAGAGGTTAACCCCTTCACGCTGACTGTATGCAAATATGCAGCCTTTGGCATGAAGGGGTTATACCAGGGTGATGCATGCAGCTGCAGACCATTCTTTAGAGCCGATGGTTGGCTTTCTTAAGATAACAACCAAGGTGGCTAAGCAGCCGATCGGCTGGTATTACAAGCAGCTTGAGGGGATGTCCCCCCTCCAGCCTCCTTCCAAGGCTCGCCCAAGCTCTCCCATCCCACCGGGAGGTCCGAGCGACCAGCCGGCATGTCTGCCGGCTGGCCGGAGACCCAAACTAAGCTGGAATCGGCTTCAATAGGGTCTCGGATCTAGTATCTCAGAAGTGATGTCATCACATCACTTACGGTTTACAGAAGACTTAAAGGTGCCAAATTTTGAAAAATTACAGCATTCAAAAGAGCCAAACTTGACATTTTGAATGCTTTTTAGTGCAAATGAGAGATTTGGGGTCTTATAACACCCCAGATCTCTCTATAAAGAGTACCTGCTACTGCCTAGTACTGTCACAAGGGATATTTACATTTCTTGTAACAGCAATAAAAATTATCAAAAAAAAGAAAAGAATTAAAGGGACAGTGTAAAAAAAAAAAAAATAAAATAATAAAAAAGAAAATTAAATCACCCCCTCACGTGCAGAAGAGAATGCGTACGTAAGTCGCACCAGCAAATGTAGACAGCGTTCAAATCACACAGAAGCGAACACATACGCAAGTCGCGTCCAAATATGTAAACGGTGTTAAAACCGCACATGTGAGGTATCGCCACGATTGCTAGAGTGAGAGCAATAATTCTAGCCCAAGACCTCCTCTGCAACTCTAAACTGGTAACCTGTAGTAATTTTTAAAGTGTCACCTATGGAGATTTTTAAATACTGTTGTTTGTAGCCATTCCACGAGCGTGCGCAATTTTAAAGGTCTGACGAAGGAGCCGCGTATGCTCTGAAACGCGTTACCGCCCACCTCCCTGAACTGACGCCATCAGCCTCATGCGTTCCAGCGGGAACCCCGAACACAGGCTGCATCTCCGCATCACTCCACACCACACGCCATTGGATGAGAAATGACAGCTGCTGGCCGGCTTCCTCTGCACGGGCACATGGAAAACCAAGAGACCTGCTAAAAAACCTACACTATATCACTGCATATACCCACGATCCAGTAAGTGTTAACCCATTATGCGCCATGGAACTCTGTTTATGCTGCACTTAGAGGCGCTTGTTTCTTCCTTAATTTTCTCCAGAATGACTGCTCCCTCATCTGATTAAGAACTAGGACCTTACACTATGACTTTAATACATGCCTGATTTACCTGTCACCTTGTGAGTGTTTTTAACCCTGTGTGTACTGAATACATTTTTACATACTGCACTTAGAGGCGCCTTTCTTCCTGTTCTCAATCTTCCAGAGCTGCATCTCCTCTCAAAGAGCTGCCCTAAGGACCACCACCCCGTCACCTCCCGAGACCGGTCACACACCGAATCGCCCTCCCGACCATACTTTTTTGCAATTTTTAAGCATGACACGTTAGGTATCTATTTACTCTGCGTAACATCATCATTTACATAATACAAAACAATTGGGCTAACTTTACTGTTTTTTGTTTTTTTTTAATTCATGAAAGTGTATCTCTTCCAAAAAAATTGCATTTGAAAGATTGCTACGTAAATACAGTGTGACATAAAATATTGCAACGGCCGCCATTTTATTCTCTAGGGTCTCTGCTAATATACCGTGTATATATATATATGTATATATATATATATAATGTTTGGAGGTTCTAAGCCATTTTCCAGCAAAAAATATGGATTTTAACTTGTAAACAACAAGTGTCACAAAAAGGCTTGGGCATGAAGGGATTAATGTCTTTTGATGCGTATTCCAGTAGTGGGAGGGGAAGGTTCTCTTGAAGCGTTTTTGCTAATTTTTGCTTCCTAAGAAAATAGAGGGAAGGTTGATATGTTACCCCAAACAGCAAGAATATAAATAATGCTAGGGGTCGTATATGCTTCCTATTCATGCCTACCATTGGGCTCACACTGACTATTAGATAAAATCCCAAGACAAAGTTTAGTGGTTCTCTTGGCACAACCCTGTTAATACCATTCATGAGAGCTTTCTATAGAATTTCTGAGCCATAACCAGCATAACCTGTACTCTCATCGATACTAATAAGGTCTTGTTTTTACTGGAATCATTATCGCAGTCAGTGTTATAGGAGTTAATCTCAAGGCAAGCGTGAGCTTTAGGAGAAAAGTGACGGAAAATAATTGCCCTTCTTCCAAGAAAATGTCTAAGTTTATATATTGCGATCAGCAAGGTCATTTATATAATATATGTACTGCAATATTCCATATAACTGAATTATTTACACTGCTGCTGTTTTTCTTGGTTAGCGGGACTCGGCGCCCCGTTCACAGATACCTTCTCTAATGGGAGTAAAATAGGATTTAGCACGTACTGAATAATGTTTCTGTCTGCTTTATACTATAGATAAATTGGAAGAATTGACACATAAAGCTTCAGTTACAGTTTCATTCCATTGCCCTTTGAAAAGTAGCACAGGAGATGGTTGGAGATGCATAGCTCTGCCTTCGCTTAAACTCAATGGAAATCTAACACCCCATTCAGCATGGCATTTGTTTCAGGGATTTAAAGTTAAACTATTGAGCAAAAAAAAAAAAAAAAAAAACATAGAAAGAAAAAGAAAAAAAAGTAGGGTTAGGGTTAGGTTTTCATTGCTCTTTATATTTGTCTTGGTGAATAGAGATGAGCTTAGTTTCGGCTCCAGACCCATGTTTATCCAAACCCAGAAGGAAGCTGTTGGTGCCAGGCCAATCGATTTTGGCTGCGGCATTCCTTAGCCCCACAGCTGCATGTTCACAATGGGCTGGGGATGCTCAGATATCATTGACCTAATATGGCCACATGCCCTTATTAGGTCAATGACATTAAATGTATATGGTCACATGGCTGTATTTGGTGAATTACATTCACCTAATATGGTCGTATGGCTTTTTTAGGTTATGAACTTGACCTAATATAGACATTTGACCATATTAGATCAATGACATTGACTTAATATGAACATATGGCCTTATTAGGTTAAAGTGGTAGTAAACCCTCCTATCATTTTCAGCCAAGGAAGCTGCCATCTTAGCCTCTGTTTAATCTACAACTGCCATGATGCTGCACATGTGATCAGCTAGGACACCAGCTATTGGATGGTTTGACAGTATGGTTTAGAGCACAACCAATGGGAGTGTTACTTTTCCGGCACATGCCGGAAATGTGACTGGTTTTTAACCTGTTAAATGCATGGGTTTACTACCGCTTTAATGACGTGGACCTAATATGGCCATATTAGGTCAATTATGTCATTAGCATGAAGATGTAGGGTGAGGAATGCCTTGCCCGCAATTGATTGTTCCAACACTGACATCTTCTTCCTGGGTTTCGAATGAGCATGGGTGCAGACCAAACCAAAGCTCATCCCTATTGGTCACCATACTCACTGGGACTGAATGTAATGGGAAAAATGTAAAATTGTGAGGTGGCACCAAAACAAGAATACTATAGATGGTAAATCTTCTAATGGGAGCTCCCATTCCTGTGATAACCATCCAAGAGAGAATTCCCCTTTCTTTTGGAGGATGAAAATCTCCCCAGTGGGACACAAATAACAAAACAAAAACTTGCTGGGGTTTTAACTATTTCCCACTTTTTCTTAAGCCAAAACATACAAAGTGTTGGCCTTAGATATACTTTGTAGCTCTCGAAATCATATCTAAAGCTAACGCCTAGTATTTTACAATTTTAGAAAGAGTTGGAAATAGTAAAATCCACCCGGCAAGCTTTTGTTTTGTTCTCTGTGACTTACCCCAAATATTACTATTATTTATTATATATATATTTTTTTTAATGTCTTTTTATTACATTTTCAAGTTATTTATTTATTTATTTTTTTAATGTCTTTTTATTAAATTTTCATGTTTACTATTATTTATTATGATTATATGGGATTTATATAGCACCAACAGTTTTGTGGAGCGATTTAACAACATATTCTACTAATAATATATTTACCCTATTTACCCTAACATACACTACTGACCAAACGTTTAAAGCAGGAGTGAAACAATGCTGTTAATTAAGAATGCTTTCAGAATAGAAGTGTTAATAGTTTACATTTTTCAGTTAAAAAATAGAAAGTAAATGAAGAAAAGAAAATCAAATCAATATTTGGTGTTACTAAACCTTGCCTTTAAAACAGCATCAATTCTCCTAGGTAGACTTGCACACAGTTTTTGAAGGAACTCGGCAGGTAGGTTATTCCAAACATCTTGGAGAACTAACCGCAGATCTTCTGTGGATGTCATCTGCCTCAAGTCTCTTCATATAATCCCAGAGAGACTCCACGATGTTGAGATCAGGGCTCTGTGGGGGCCAAACCATCACTTCTTTTTTACACTGAGGATAGTTCCTAATGACTTTGGCTACATGTCTGGGGTCATTGTCCTGCTGCAAAACACATTTGGAGCCAATCACATGCCTTCCTGATGGTATGGCATAATGGATAAGTATCTGCCTGTATTTCTTAGCATTGAAGACACCATTGAACCTGACAGAGGGGTAACTAGAACATTCAGGGCCCCGGTGCAAGAAATTATGAAGGGCCCCCCTGACCCCTGGCCAGGGCCCTTCCCTCTTCCCACTGATCCTGGGGCCCTTTACTCCCACCGCAGTTCCCTTTATTACGGTCCCACCTAATAAATAAATAGTTGTGTACCGAGCCTCCCATTTACTCAGAAACAGGAGTATTGTATAAACTGTTTACTATGCTTCCGTTATGAGTGAACCAGTGGCTACCAATCACTGACTGTGTCCATTCAGAAAAGGAAGGAGCTCGTAAATGACAAATTTACCGACCCATTCCCATCTCTCCATCATGACTCATCTTCCACAGCAGCTGGCAGGAGAGAGGAGGGGGGAAGACAGCAGCTCTGTGGGGGGAACCAGGGAAGCACACAGGGGCTCTGAGAACAGCAGAAGACAAGTAAACTGGATAGGAGGGGCGGCGGGGGCAGCATATAGAGGAACCAATCTCCTGCATTAGGAGGAAAAGGTAGGTGATTGGTTCCTCGAAATGCCACCCCTGCCATCCCTCCTATCCAGGTGTACAAGGGATGCACACAGGCCCCCTAGAGCACGGGGCCTGGTTGCAATTGCAACCCCTGTAGTTACACCCCTGGATCCTGACCAAATCTCCAACTTCATTTGCAGAAATGCAGCCCCAAACTTGAAAGGAACCTCCACCTTGCCTCACTGTTGCCTGAAGTTACTCATTATTGTACGTCTCTCCAGGCCTTTGTGAATAAATTATCCCCTCCCAAATATTTCAAATGTTGACTCATCAATCCAGAGCACCTGCTTCCATTTTTCTGCACCCCAGTTCCTATGTTTTCATGCATAGTTGAGTCACTTAGTCACTTTCCACATCGGAGGTGTGGCTTTTTGTATGAAGACTACTTCTGGACAGACTTCTCTAGACCAGTGGTTCTCAACTCCTGTCCTCAGGACCCACTAACAGGCCAGGTTTGCAGGATAACTGAAATACATCACAGGTGATATCATTTGCTGCTCAGTGATTGCAGTATTCTAGTCTGCGTTCCCCCAAGGTAATACTTAAAATGTGGTCTGTTAGTAGTTCCTGAGGACCGGAGTTGAGATCCACTGCTCTAGACAGTAGATGGGTGTGCCTGGGTCCCACTGGACCCATAGCCCCATGGACGGGGCAAAGCATGTCGGGGCAGTGGCCTGTACAGAGTCTAGGCTTAGGCTGCTTTCACTCTTTACATGAGGGCTTTGTGTGATGTGTGGCTCCTGGGACTTCTTTTCCTTTTTCCCACTGGTTTCCAATATTTCTGTGCTGATGGCACTGCTGGACATCCCCAAATGTTGAAGGGAAGTCAGCATGATGCTTCTTCAAAAGAGCTGGAACAGCACATCTTGACACCCCAATCTGCTTTGAAATCTTTGCCTTGGAGAGACCTTGCTGATGCAGTATGACTACCTTGTGTCTTGTTGCTGTGCTCAGTCTTACCATGGTGTATGACCTGTGACATTAAACTGCCTTCCACAAACTCACCTTAGTAGCCGAATTTGGCTGTTACCCAGTTTTAGGCCTCCTACACAGCTGTTTCTGTATTTCATGCTACATATGAAATGATTAATCATTAGCACCTGCTTGGTATAATTGGTTAATCATACACCTGACTCTAATCCTACAAAATCCCTGACTTTGTGCAAGTGTACAAAGTGTGCAAGTGTAATGCCACGGTTCGATGATCGCATACAACAGGTTGTACTCACGACCGTTGTATGCGATATCGATCGTTCGTATGCGCGATTTGAACAGTCGAACATACGACGGTCGTACAAGGGAGTTGTATGAGCAGACTAGAAAACTTGGTCGTACCAACAAGCTCTCATACGACCGTTGTATCGTGTGTAGAGAGCAGTTGGTACAACAAAGTTGTATTGTGCAAAACAGGCATGCTCAGAAGTCAGGAATGGCTGGATTCTAATTACATGCACCTGAACATTCTTCCTTTGGTCGTACGATCGTGTAGTGCAGTCAGTATGCTACATAGAACAGCCAACTTACGATTCAACACGATCGTACGTGCAATCGTCGTCCCATGTGTACGGGGCTTTAGACCTGATTCTAGTTTGAAGCCAAAGGTTAGTCACACCAACTATTAATTTGATTTAGATTTTTCTTTTGTTTGCTCCTTTTGGATTATGTAAATTGGTGAAAATAGACAATTAAAATATATATTTTTGAAAGCATTCTAGCTTTATAACATTTCTTCAAGCTTGCCTAAAATGTTTGCACAATACCGTATTAAATTCCACGTGTTAAAGCAGAATTACAACAAAAAATTACAATATATATAAAAAAAACTATCCCATTAAAAGAAAGAATAACTGAACAGAAGAGTGAAAGGAGAAGAAGCATGTTGATGATTCCATTTTACTTGTTCAGCACATTAACTGATTGGCTCATTGTGCAGATATACACTCTATTACCAAAAGTATTGGGACACATGCCTTTACACACACATGAACTTTAATGGCAACCCACTCTAAAGCCTTGTACACACGAGTCGACGATCGTATACAACAGGTCGTACGAACGACCATTGTATATGAAATCGATCGTCAGTACGCGCGATTATAACAGCCGACGTACGGCGGTCGTACAACGGGAGTTGTATGAGCAGACTAGAAAACTTGGTAGTACCAACAAGAAGTCATACGACCGTTGTATCGTGTGTACAGAGCAGTTGGTCCAACAAGTTGTATTGTGCAAAACACGCATGCTCAGAAGTCAGGAATGGCTGAATGCTAATTACATGCTCCTGAACTTTCTCTTTATACGTTCACTACGTTCAGCTTGGTCGTACGATCGTGTAGTGCATGTCAGTATGCTAGATACAACAGCCAACATACGATTTGGTCCGTTCGGTCGTACGACCATCGAACCGTGTGTATGAGGCTTTAGTCCGTAGGGTTCAATATTGAGTTGGCCCACCCTTTGCAGCTATAACAGCTTCACCTCTTCTGGGAAGGCTGTCTACAAGGTTTAGGAGTGTCTATGGGAATGTTTGACCATTCTTCCAGAAGTGCATTTGTGAGGTCAGGCACTGATTTTGGAGGAGAAGACTTAGCTCACGGTCTCCTCTCTAATTCATCTCAAAGGTTCCATCCCAAAGGCCAGTCAAGTTCCTCTATCCTCCACCCCAAACTTGCTCATCCATGTCTTTAGGGACCTTGCTTTGTGCAATCTAGGACTGCATCAAAGTGTAGAGGCGTTGCTGCCCCCATGTGACCCCATAGAGCGCACTTGCTGCTTATAATTTTTGCAGCCATATATTTCCGGTGAGTGCGGAGTGCTGGTGGTGGTGTTATGACCGTGAACGTTTTGGAGATCCCTTTACAGATCTGGATGGGATTAAAGGTGAAGCACTGCACCTTATTTTCATGACCTGGTGGAATTATTTGCATAGACTTTCAATTTATTCTGTATATGAATTATTTTTTCACGTTTGATCACCTGTTTACTTTTTTCTGAATTATTATTGTTTTTTATTCTATTTTTACATGACTTTTAAGTATTTTTTTATTTACTTTGTACATTTTTTTAGCGATGCACCTATATTTATTTAAAGTAACTGTAAATAAAAAAATGTTATTAAAAAAATAACAAACATGTCATACTTACCTTCTCTGTGCAGTTGGTTTTGTACACAGAAGTTCAGATCCTCCTCTTCTCGGGTCCTCCGCTGGCACTCTGGGCCCTTCCCCATTGCCAAGTGCCCCCATAACAAGCCATTGCTGTGGGGGCACTCATGCATGCTAGCTCCTGAGCCGGCCTTCTGCGTCCATAAGACACAGAGAGCATGGCCCAGCCCTGCCTCCACGCTACCACCCCAAACTCTCGTGGAAAACCTTCCCAGAAGAGTAGAGGATGGGAGGCCAACTTCATATACACTAAATTGTCAAAAGTATTGAGAAGTTTAATGACATCCCAATCTTAGTCCGTAGGGTTCAAAATTGAGTCCCCCCCCCCCTTTGCAGCTATAACAGCTTCACCTCTTCTGGGAAGGCTGTCCACAAGGTTTAGGAGTGTCTATGGGAATGTTTGACTATTCATTAATATCTTTATCTTTGTGTACGGGTGTGCAATCAGGAAGAAACAGGAAGGGGCCATCCCAAAACTGATCCTACAAAGTTGGGAGCATGAAATTGTCCAAAATTTCTTGGTACGCTGACACCTTAAGAATTCCCTTCACTGGAACTAAGGGGCCAAGCCCAAACCCTGAAAAACAACCCTCCACCATAATCTCCCCTCCACCAAATGATTTGGACCAGTGCACAAAGGAAGGCCCATAAAGACATGGATGAGTGAGTCTGGGGTGGAGGAACTTGACAATATAGTGTAAGTGTCCATAGTTTTGTAATGGAATGTCCAACAAGTTCATATAGGTGAGATGGTCAGGGGCCTACAAACGTTTGGCCATATAGTAGAGCTTCTCGATTAATCGTAATAAAATTGCGATCTCGATTCACCCCCCCCCCCCCGCGATCTCCATTACCGCGATTTTCAGTGCAGTTAATGGAGTCCGACTTGCGAGGCGACTCAGCGCGACTTGAATGTAATAGAAGTCAATGCAAGAGTCACCTGAAGTCTTCCCAGGAACCTTTTTTCTAAGTCGGAGCAACTTGGGTCTCTCCTATCTGGGCAGACTGCCAAGTCTGAGATCAGTGCTGATAAAAGAAGCAAAGATATAAAATGTTTCTACTTATGAAAGGAATTTACTCTGTATAGAAGAGTTTAGTTTAACCATTTAAAGACTAAATCTTTTCTGACATTTGCTGCTTACAAGTAAAAATCCAGTATTTTCTGCTAGAAAATGACTTAGAACCCCCAAACATTATATATATTTTTTAGCAGAGACCCTAGAGAATAAGATGGCGGTTGTTGCAATATTTTATGTCACACGGTATTTGTGCAGCGGTCTTTCAAACGCGATTTTTTTGGGAAAAATGACACTTTCAAAAAAAAAAGTGCTGTTAGCCCAATTTTTTTTGTATATGTAAGATGTTACGCCGCGAGAATCGTGATCTTTATTCTAAGCAAAAAAATAGTGATTCTCATTTTGGGCAGAATCGTGCAGCTCTACCATATAGTGTATGTCATTGGTACAGACAATAGACTGCAAGCTTTTGCTGATATGAATAGTTTCTACACTCTGTAAAACGCTACCCGGTCTGCCTGCACTTGATAAATAACGAAACACTGCCCGCTGCAAGATAACCGGCCTCTCTAATTGGATAACCTTGACATTAGCCACTTTTCTGTTCTCACAATCCTCGCCACGTCGCCCGTCACAAAGCAATAAATAGTTCACGTCCGTCTGGCCCATCGCAAAATGTCTCACATCTTTGATAAGTATAGTCGTTTTCGAACGTCAGATAACAGACATGGTTACTGTATGTGATATACCATCTCGACGTGCTAAGACGGGTTTTACTCTTAGTGATAAAAAAACGAATCTTATTTCTAGTGCTAAGAGCGCCGCATTGTAGAATGTATATGTTTTTTTTAACCCGATTGTCGTGAAAAAAAAAACTTTCACAGTAAAAAGGGTTTTTTTAGCGCAAACTTTCTGGCGACGTGTTTATG
>BLSH010355382.1:355631-371701 GCA_018402905.1 Glandirana rugosa | reverse complement strand
CAGATCTAAGCAGCGGAAAGTCGATCAGCTGCTCGTCTGACGGGGGGGGGCTGCGCTGACCGTTTATCAGTGCAGCCCCCCTCAGGATCACCCCACTGGACCTCCAGGGAGCCTGCCGAGGACCACCAGGGAGCCCCCCCCCCGGACACCGCGAGGAGGCCGCCCAGGACCACCAGGGAGCCCCCACTAGACAACCAGGTAAGGGCAATATAGTGCACTGTAGGGATGGCACTGTGCCCATATATGATGCCTGCCAGTGCCATCTCTAACAGTGCTGTATGCACCAGTGCCCACCAGTGCCACCTATCAGTGAGCACCTGTGCCCACCTGTGCCACCTACCAGTGCCCACCTGTGCCACCTAAAAGTTCCCACCTGTGCCACCTAAAAGTGCCACCTATCAGTGCCCTGCAGTGCCACCTACCAGTGCTCATCAGTGCCCAGTGCCACCTATCAGTGTCACCTATGAGTGTCCATCAGTGCCGCATATCAGTGCCACGTATCAGTGCCCGTCAGTGTTGCTTATCAGTGCCGCCCATCAGTGCTGCATATGTGCCCCATCATCAGTGCAACCTTATCAGTGCCACCTCATCGTGCCAATCTGTACTGCCTCCTCAGTGCCTTTCAGTCTAGCCGCATCAGTGCCCATCAGTGTAGCCACATCAGTGCCCGTCAGTGAAGGAGAAAATGTACTTATACAAAGTTTTGTGACAGAAACAAAGAAATGTTTTTTTTTCCCAAAATTTTCGGTCTTTTTTTATTTATAGCGCAAAAAATAAAAACTGCAGGGGTGATCAAATACCACCAAAAGAAAGCTCTATTTGTGGGAACAAAATTATAAAAAGTTTGTTTGGGTACAGCGTCGCACGACCGCGCAATTCTCATTCAAATCGCAACAGCACTAAAAGGTGAAAATTGGTCTGGGCGGGAAGTGTTCTAAGTGCCCGGTATTGAAGTGATTAAACAAGCTGAGGTTAGAAGTGGATTGGTTCCTCTGTAGAATTGTGACTAATTTTGCCCTTTCTAGCTTTAATAAATAGACCCCAGTGTCATTAGTACACTGACACTGCATATGTTTAGCACTGATCACTGTATTAATGTCACTGGTCCCCAAAAAATGTCACTTAGGGTCTGATAAGTCGTTGATTTCTGCCATTACTAGTAAAAAAAATAAAAAAAATGAAGATTCTGTAAATCTATCCCATGTAGATGCTATAGTTTGTATAACTTTTGTGCAAACCGACAGCTTCTACAATGAGAAGAGGAAATGAGGCCTGGCCGGTCCGACCCAACTGAAAGGCCTCCACAGTGGAGATAGCATGGTACCTGAACTTTCCCTGCACCCATGGAACCTCTCCCTGTCACTAAGTGCTTTCCCTGACAGACAGGGAACCTGTCCCTACACTAACCACTCACAGAATGCACACCACACCATGGGGCCAGGACCTTAAAAAAACTGCCCCCACCCAAGATGGCTGCGGAGGTCATGAGGGGTAGACAGCTGTTCCCCTGGTGACTACAGGAAATATTAGAGGAACCAAGTTCCTTGTGACTTCCTTCCCCTTATGCACTGCTACTTCAGTCGAGCACCACCTACAGTGGGAGGTACGGACCACACCTGCCAACCTGCCCAATTTGTTTAGACATTTTGTTTGCTAAACACTGTATATGCCAAAGCTGCTGAGCTTCTGCAGCTCTTGTGCAACCATTCCCTTACACTATGTACGCCAAAGCTGCTGATCTTCTGTAGACCTTGTGTAACCATTCCCTTACACTATGTACGCCAAAGCTGGTGATCTTATGTAGACCTTGTGTAACCATTTCCTTACACTATGTACGCCAAAGATGCTGATCTTCTGTAGACCTTGTGTAACCATTCCCTTACGCTATGTACACCAAAGCTGCTGATCTTCTGCAGCCCTTGTGTAACCATTTCCTTACACTATGTACGCCAAAGCTGCTGATCTTCTGTAGACCTTGTGTAACCATTTCCTTACACTATGTATGCCAAAGCTGCTGATCTTCTGTAGCCCTTGTGCAACCATTTAATTACACTATGTACACAAAAGCTGCTGATCTTCTGCAGCCCTTGTGTAACCATTTCCTTACACTATGTACGCCAAAGCTGCTGATCTTCTGTAGACCTTGTGTAACCATTTCCTTACGCTATGTACGCCAAGGCTGCTGATCTTCTGTAGACCTTGTGTAACCATTTCCTTACACTATGTACGCCAAAGCTGCTGATCTTCTGTAGACCTTGTGTAACCATTCCCTTACACTATGTACGCCAAAGCTGCTGATCTTCTGTAGACCTTGTGTAACCATTTCCTTACACTATGTACGCCAAGGCTGCTGATCTTCTGTAGACCTTGTGTAACAATTCCCTTACACTATGTACGCCACAGCTGCTGATCTTCTGTAGACCTTGTGTAACCATTTCCTTATGCTATGTATGCCAAAGCTGCTGATCTTCTGTAGACCTAGTGTAACCATTTCCTTACGCTATGTACGCCAAAGCTGCTGATCTTCTGTAGACCTTGTGTAACCATTTCCTTACGCTATGTACGCCAAAGCTGCTGATCTTCTGTAGACCTAGTGTAACCATTTCATTACGCTATGTACGCCAAAGCTGCTGATCTTCTGCAGCCCTTGTGTAACCATTTCCTTACACTGTGTACGCCAAAGCTGCTGATTTTCTGTAGAACTTGTGCAACCATTCCCTTACACTATGTATGCCAAAGCTGCTGATCTTCTGTAGACCTTGTGTAACCATTTCCTTACACTATGTACGCCAAAGCTGCTGATCTTCTGTAGACCTTGTGTAACCATTTCCTTACACTATGTACGCCAAAGCTGCTGATCTTCTGTAGACCTTGTGTAACCATTCCCTTACACTATGTACGCCAAGGCTGCTGATCTTCTGTAGACCTTGTGTAACCATTTCCTTACACTATGTACGCCAAGGCTGCTGATCTTCTGTAGACCTTGTGTAACCATTCCCTTACACTATGTACGCCAAGGCTGCTGATCTTCTGTAGACCTTGTGTAACCATTTCCTTACACTATGTACGCCAAAGCTGCTGATCTTCTGTAGACCTTGTGTAACCATTCCCTTACACTATGTACGCCAAGGCTGCTGATCTTCTGTAGACCTTTTGTAACCATTCCCTTACACTATGTACGCCAAAGCTGCTGATCTTCTGTAGACCTTGTGTAACCATTCCCTTACACTATGTACGCCAAAGCTGCTGATCTTCTGTAGACCTTTTGTAACCATTTCCTTACACTATGTACGCCAAGGCTGCTGATCTTCTGTAGACCTTTTGTAACCATTTCCTTACACTATGTACGCCAAGGCTGCTGATCTTCTGTAGACCTTGTGCAACCATTTCCTTACGCTATTTACGCCAAAGCTGCTGATCTTCTGTAGACCTTGTGCAACCATTCCCTGCCCACGTACACATCAGTTATGGATGCATGGAATTTCTCGGGGTGGGTTTCCTGATGGGAACAAAACTGGGGCATTCCTTTGTAATGTGTGTTAAAACACCCACCTGATGCCTCTGTTTGCCAGGATGACAACACAAGAGCATATCAGAAAGTGCCTGAGAAAGGACCTTCATGGTAAGATCACCAGGCAATATTTTAATCAAGGCTGCAAATTTAAAAAGATTTAAATCACAATACCATGTTAAAGCTCAAACGAGATTTAGGTGATTGGGTGAACATAGACTTTAAATGTACAATTTCTATTACATTTTGCATACTGAGCAATAATGGTCCATCTCTCCATCTCCTAATAAAAGATACACACGAGAAATATGACAAATTCTAATTGTAATTCCATTATTTCCAGGTTCCTGCCCAATTTCTCTTGTCTCTGCTGTCAAATTATACATGGACCTTTTTTTTCTTTTTTTTTTTTTGAAGTAATGAATATTCAAATGAAAAATAACCGTCAAGGTAATATCTTCGGAAATGTCAGAAAACTTCAAAAATGAGCCAAGAAAATCCCCAGCAGAGAATTGTTTGTGATGTGTAAATGTTATTAGGGTAGTTACATAAAGGGGAAATGATCAGACTGATTTTATGGGTAACGTGCTTGATAGATCATTTCACCAAGATCCATCGCTGCAAAATAAATATGGATAAAATGATCCGCTTATAGTTAAGGTCGGGCTGTTTATTATCTGTGCTACAGTAAAAAAGCATCCCATAATAACCTCATTAAAAAGATTTTTACTTAAACATGCCGTCTGATTTCCAAGGGTCTGTTCTTTGTCTAGTTAAGGTCATCATAAATCCACAAACTCATTTACTATATATTTACGTCAAGAAGACTGCAGTTATGCTGGCAGTATAGAAACACTGAAGGTGTAATAATTTAAATGATTCCATTGGTACCTTTGGAAATAGTTTGTCTATACAAGTGAAAATAGCTGAGACAGGGAAAAGAGGGTTAATTTAAAGGTCATCTTCACCTTTTGCAACTTAAAGACCAAGCCTTTTTTGGCACTTTTTGCAGTATCTCACAAAAGTAAGTACACCCCACACATTTTTGTAAATATTTTATTCTATCTTTTCATGTGACAACACTGAAGAAATGACACTTTGCTACAATGTAAAGTAGTGAGTGTACAGCTTGTATAACAGTGTAAATTTGCTGTCCCCTCAAAATAACTCAACACACAGCCATTAATGTCTAAACCGCTGGCAACAAAAGTGAGTACAACCCTAAGTAAAAATGACCAAATTGGGCCCAATTAGCCATTTTCCCTCCCCGGTGTCATGTGACTCTTTAGTGTTACAAGGTCTCAGGTGTGAATGGGGAGCAGGTGTGTTAAATTAGTTGTTATCGCTCTCACTCTCTTATACTGGTCACTGGAAGTTCAACATGGCACCTCATGGCAAAGAACTCTCTGAGTATCTGAAAAAAAGAATTGTTGCTCTACATAAAGATGGCCTAGGCTATAAGAAGATTGCCAGGACCCTGAAACTGAGCTGAAGCACGGTGGCCAAGACCATACAGCATTTTAACAGGACAGGCCTTGCCATGGTTGACCAAACAAGTTGAGTGCACGTTCTCAGCATCATATATAGAGGTTGTCTTTTTGGGAAATAGATGTATGAGTGCTGCCAGCATTGCTGCAGAGGTTGAAGGGTGGGGGGTCAGCCTGGTCTGCATGGCTGTCATCCCAGAAGGAAGCCTCTTCTAAACATGATGCACAAGAAAGCCTGCAAAAAGTTTGCTGAAGACAAACAGACAAAGGACATGGAATACTAGAACCATGTCCTGTTGTCTGATGAGACCAAGATAAACGTATTTGTTTCAGATGGTGTCAAGCGTGTGTGTCGGCAACCAGATGAGGAATAAAAAAGACAAGCGTGTCTTGCCTATAGCCAAGCATGGTGGTGGGAGTGTCATGGTCTGGGACTACATGAGTGCTGCCAAGACTGGGGAGCTACAATTCATTGAGGGAACCATGAATGCCAGCATGTACTGTGACATACTGAAGCAGAGCATGATCCCTTCCCTTAGGAGACTAGGCTGCAGGGTAGTATTCCAACATAACGACCCCAAACACACCTCCAAGGTGACCACTGCCTTGCTAAAGAAGCTGAGGGTAAAGGTGATGGACTGGCCAAGCATGTCTCCAGACCTAAACCCTATTGAGCATCTGTGGGGCTTCCTCAAACAGAAGGTGGAGGAGCGCAAGGTCTCTAACATCCACCAGCTTCGTGATGTCATCATAGAGGAGTGGAAGAGGCAGTGGCAACCTGTGAAGCTCTGGTGATCCCCATGCCCAAGAGAGTTAAGGATGTAATGGAAAATAATGGTGGCCACACAAAATATTGACACTTTGGGCCCAATTTGGACATTTTCAGTTAGGGGTGTACTCACTTTAATGAATTAAAGAAAAACAAAACGCAATATATACCCCAATTTTTTCTGTAATGTGAAAGATGATGTTACACAGAGTTAATAGATACCTAACTTGCCACATTTTAACCACTTTGCGTCCACACTATGGCCGAATGGCGGACCTACTTTCCCGAGAGGCCATCAATGGACATCCTGCCGTGCATGAGCTGCCTGCGTGCCCCCTGTGGGGTGCGTGCGACATGTTCTGTGATCACAGAGTCAATGAGAATGGGCTGATCACAGATTGGAGTAAGGGGACGATCCAGCCCCTTACCACGTGAACAGCTGTCAGCCAATGACAGCTGATCACGTGATGTAAACAGAAGATCAGTAATTGTTTTATTTTCTCCTCACACTGATAGCGTGAGGAGAACAAAAAGCCGATCACCGGCCTCTGTGAAAGGGACATCGGTCCCGAAGAGGAAGAGCCACAGCCAATTCATCTGTGTCCACCAGTGCTGCCTGCCAGTGCCACTTGCCAGTGCCCACCAGCACATATCTGTGCCCCCTATTAATGCCCACCAGTGCCACCTATCAATGCCCAGCAGTGCCACTTCTCAATACCCACCAGTGGTGCCAATCAGTGCCCATTAGTGCCTCATCAGTGCCACCTAGCAGTGCTGCCTATCAATGTCACCTACCAGTGCCCATCACTACCATCCATCAGTGCCCATCGCTGCCACCCATCTGTGACAATCAGTACCACCCATCAGTGCCTCCTATTAGTGCCCTTCAGTGCCAATAATCATTGCCCATCAGTGCCACTCATCAGTGCCACCCATCAGTGCCACCTCTCAGTGCCCACCAGAGCCACCTATCAGTGCCTGTCAGTGCCACCTATTAGTGCCCATCAGCGCAGCCTCATCAGCGTACATCAATGAAGGAGAAAAATTACCTGTTTTCAAAATGTTATAACAAAATATAAAACGGTTTTGTTTTTTTTCAAAATGTTCGGTCTTTTTTCATTTTTTTAACATAAAAAAAAACAGCAGTGATTTAATACCACCAAAAGAAAGCTCTATTTGTGTGAAAAAATTATAAAAATTTCATTTGTGTCCAGTGTTGCATGACCGCATGAAAATGTGACAGCGCTGAAAGCTGAACATTGGTCTGGGCAGGAAGGGGGTTTAAGTGTCCAGTAAGCAGGTGGTTAAAATTGTGCATGCTCATGGAATAGCAATACTTAAAAATCTCCATAGACGACGATTTAAACATTTTTACAGGATACCTGTTTAGAATTGCAGAGGAGGTGTGATACCTCACATGTGTGGTGCGAACACCATTTACATACAGTTGTACTCATAAATTTACATACCCTGGCAGAATTTATGATTTCTTGGCCATTTTTCAGAGAATATGAATGATAACACAAAAACATTTCTTTCACTCATGGTTAGTGTTTGTCTGAAGCAATTTATTATCAATCAACGGTGTTTACTCTTTTTAAATCAGAATGACAACAGGAACTACCCAAATGACCCTAACCAAAAGTTTACATACCCTGGTGATTTTGGCCTGATACCATGCACATAAGCTGACACAAAGAGATTTGAATGGTTATTAAATGTAACCATCCTCACCTGAGATCTGTTTGCTTGTAATTGGTGGGTGTGCATAAAAGGTCAATGAGTTTCTGGACTCCTGATAGACCCTTGCATACTCCATCCAGTGCTGCACTGACGTTTCTGGATTCTGAGTTATGGGGAAAGCAAAAGAATTATCAAAGGATCTGCGGGAAAAGGTAGCTGAACTATATGAAACAGGAAATTGATAAAAAAAAGATATTCAAGGAATTGAGAATGCCAATCAGCAGTGTTCAAACTCTAATCAAGAAGTGGAAAATAAGGGGTTCTGTTGAAACCAAACCACGGTCAGGTAGATCAACTAAATTCCCAGCCACAACTGCCAGGAAAATTGTTTGGGATGCAAGGAGAAACCCAAAATAAATTCAGGTGAAATTCAGGACTCTTTGAAAACATGTGGTGTGGTTGTTTCAAGATGCATAATAATAAGGAGGCACTTGAAGAAAGATGGGCTGCATGGTCGAGTCGCCAGAAGAAAGCCATTATTACGCAAATGCCATAAAGTATCACACTTACAATACGCCAAACAGCACAGAGACAAGCCTCAAACCTTGTGGCACAAAGTCATTTGGAGTGATGAGATCACAATTTAACTTAATACCGTGTATTGACCCCTTTAACATCAATGACAGCTTGAAGTCTTTTGTTGTAATTGTGGATGAGGCTCTTTATCTTCTCAGATGGTAAAGCTGCCCATTCCTCTTGACAAAAAGCCCAGTTGTGGCTGAAATTTTGAGTTGGTCTACCTGACCGTGGTTTGGTTTCAACAGAACCCCTCATTTTCCACTTCTTGATTAGAGTTGGAACACTGCTGATTGGCATTCTTAATTCCTTGGATATCTTTTTATATCCCTTTCCTGTTTTATACTGTTTAACTACCTTATCCTGCAGATCCTTTGACAATTTGTTTGCTTTCCCCATGACTCAGAATCCAGAAACATCAGTGCAGCACTGGATGAAAGATGCAAGGGTCTGTCAGGAGTCCAGAAACTCATTGACCTTTTATACACACACACTAATTACAAGCAAACAGATCACAGGTGAGGATGGTTACCTTTAATAGCCATTCAAACCCCTTTGTGTCAACTTGCTTGTATGTCATCAGGCCAAAATCACCAGGGTATGTAAACTTTTGATCAGGGTCATTTGGGTAGTTCCTGTTGTCATTATGATTTAAAAAGAGTAAACACAGTTGATTGATAATAAATGGCTTATAAATGTTTTTGTGTTCTCATTCATATTCTCTGAAAAATGGCCAAGAAATCATAAATTCTGCCAGGGTATGTAAACTTATGAGCACAACTGTATGTGTGCACGACTTACATATGCATTCGCTTCTGCGTGTGAGCATGGAGGGATGGGGGTACTTTTATTTTTTGTCTTATTTATTTTATTTTTGAACTGTCCTTTTGTATTTTTGTTCACTTTTATTCCTATTACAAGAAATGTAAACATCCGTTGTAATAGAAATAACGATGTCAAAAAGACCCCACATCTCTACTTTACCTTTAAAAGCAAAAGACCAAAAAAAGTTTGCCTTTAAAAAAAAATTGTTTACTTCCGCCCTAGACCCGAAGTGATGTCATGGTGTCACTTTGGTCTTCCAGCCGGCCGCACTGTCAGATCGATTCCTGGGGGCACCGGAAAAACAGTAAGCCCGAGAAACACCAGCGGGTGGCGGGGCAGGGGGGATATCCCCTTCCACTGCTTCAAGAAGCGATCCAATGGCCAATGAGCCACTCAGACTGCTTTCATGAAGAAGCCAGCTTCCAGCTGTAAAAAAAAAGTTGAATGTCTTTGCATCTCATCAAATGAATCTGGCTCTGGTTTTAATGGTACATATGCAACATAGGACAGACATTTTGAATGCCTTTATTGCTTCTGGTGGATTTCCAGATTGAAGCCTCTTGTGGCCTGGTTTCTTCTTTTACAGCATTAGGTTTGTCTGCATTAAAATTCTATTTCTGTGTCACTTTTTTGCTTATCTTCATGTGGCACCGATGTGGAATTTCCCTCAGTTTGAAGTGTTTTTGTTAGCTGATTACATTTTGAACACACTGATATTTCAGTGACAATCACACTTCTACTGATGGTTACCTTGTTTTTGTCTTGGTGTAGAATCCTGTATCCCTTTTGAGATTCACTGTACCCCACATGTACACCTTCCTTTGTGCAAGCCTCCCATTTTGTACATTTTTCTTTTGAGATTTACATATGGGCTTTGCTTCCAAAATGTTTTAGATGGTTCAAATTTGGGGCTTTTCTATTCCACACTTTATATGAAGTTTTCTCAGTTGATTTTCCTGGTAGTCAATTGTGGAGATTGTATGCAGTCATAATTGCCTCCCCCCAGCATGTGGTTGTCATATCTGCATCAAACAGCATGGTTCTTCCATTCTCAACCAGAGTACAGTTCATTTTTTCTGCAACCCTGTTTTGTTCTGGATTGTATGGTATAGAAGATTGAAATATTATGCCACACTTTCTGAGAATTGCCTGTGTGTTATCACCTGTATATTAAGTTCCATTGTCTGTGCACACTATACTCAGCATTTTGCCATATTTGTTGCTTACTTGACCCAAATACTGATCCAGTTTCTCTGGTATTTCCCTTTTTTTTTTTTTTAAGTATAATTTTTTATTGAACATTTGTCACAGGTAACAAAAAAAATAGGTGTCAACTTTCGTATAGTTGGATAACATAATAAATCAGACATAGATGAGAGATTGATAACTGATGATATATAGGTAATTACAAATATGTTATTCAATATTCTTATCAAGCTTTAAGTATACTTTAAGTTATGCAAATAGTGGTGAACCACTCAAAGAGTAACCCAAATAGATGATAGATAAACAAAAACTAAAGGAAATAATATAGAAGGAAGGAGGGGGTATTTCACTTTGATGTGTAACAGAGAAGCCATTTGCACAGGTATCTTTCTGGTGACACTTTGGGAAATGGGACAGTAAAGAAAACCGTCTCTTATTCCTTCTGATTCCATCATTTGCCCATTAGCTGTGGTGATGTTTTCTGTTTTTCTCTGGTCAAGGAGAATAAAGAAATTTCTGTCATTTGTCATGTGACTCATCGAATCAACACACCATGCCTGCAAATATGAGATACAACTTTTGGATTGAAAAACATATTCATTATCTGAAGCAAACTCAGTTTCTTCCTTCACACTTTTGGCCTTTTGTAGTTTAGTTTGTTTTCGATTTTAGCTTTCCAGGTTCTGAAGTCTGCGTTTAAATGACCTTGTTTCTTGCACATTCACGTGTTTCTTGCTGCATGCTACTGTTTTTATTTCTATTTTTCATCTTTAAAGCAGACTCTGTGACAGAAGCACCCTCACTATTAATGCTTTCTGTTTCATATATTCATCCACAGGCTTGACCTTAAAGTGCTTCTAAAGTCAGAAGGTTTTTTAATCTTAATGTATTGCGCGCAATAAGATAAAAAAACTTCTGTGTGCAGCAGCCTCCCTAAGTCCCACTAATACTTACCTGAGCCCCATCTCGATCCACCGATGTTGCATGAGAGATATGGCTGTCCGGGACTTACCTCCTCATTGGCTGAGACAGCAGCGGGGATCCATTGGCTCCTACAGCTGTCAATCAAAGTCAGTGAGCCAAATAAGAGAGAGAGGGGCCAGGGCTAAGCCACGGCTCCATGTCTGAATCGACACACAGAGCAGCGACTCGGCTTGAGTGCCCCCATAGCAAGCTGCTTGCTGTGGTGGCACTCAGCAGCAGGTAGGGGCCAGGAGCTAACTTTCTGGCTAGCCACTGAGTAATATTGCTGCAACATGAATATCTTTTATTACTTCTCCTTATACATCTCATGTGTTCAACCATTTCCAAGGTGTGTCTTATGTAACCATGCATATCCTGGCCTTTCATCAGCTCGGTTTGGTATAGCTTCTTAGTCACATACAGTTTATTGCTGAGATTAGCTCTTTCATGCATCTTTTGTAATCCTTCCCACTTTTTTTAAGCAGTTACACACTTACATATATGTATAATCTGATCATCTTCTATGCTAAGAGAGATCGTGCTCTGAGCTTTCTGATTTCTCTCTATCCGTTCATCTGAAGGGTGTTCTGGCCTCTCTTCATTTATACATTTCCACGTACCTTCTCTTATTTGCAGCACGTTTATCATGAATTTCCAAGACTGGTAGTTCTGGTATGTCAGATTTGCAAATGAAAGCTTTGTTACAACTGTGTTGCTGGCCATATTTCTGTTGCAGTCTTCTTTCTGTTGCTGTATCTTGCACTTATCTGCTGTAGCTGGCTATGTCTGGGCATCTGGGCCCATAACCTGTTAGAAATTCTGTATATAACCCTACAGAATCTCCATCAGACAATGCACAGTGCATATAGGCTTTGCTGCTGAACTGCAGGCAGGAAAATAAACTTTATTCGGAGAAAAAACATAAAGCATACGATAGATGCATCTACAAACTTATAAATACTGCCATGTACTGGCTGAAGAGTATATCTCTACTAAATAGTGATATTGATGTAGTTGTTACATAAAATACAAATGGACATTGTATAATTCAACCCACTTACTCAGAGCCTGGGTTGTCATGGACCTACCAACTCAGGTGGTACTACTGCATTGTTATTTTTTGCAACTGGGTGTCCTCAGTCTTCCAGTTGAATGATGACCAACGTCATTCAACCCACCAACTCAGAGCTTAAGTTGTCATGGACCTACCAACTCAGGTGGTGTCATTGTGCAACCTAGACTCAAAATATTACTGCATTGCACAGCACTGAGCTTCCACCTACAGTAATTATGTTTCGCAACTGGATGTCCTCAGTCTTCCAGTTGAATGGTGACCAAGGTCATTCAACCCAACTACTCAGGGCCCGAGTTGTCATGGACCTACCAACTCAGGTGGTGTCATTGTGCAACCTAGACTCAGAATACTACTGCATTGCACAGCACTGAGCTTCCACCCACAGTAATTATGTTTCGCAACTGGATGTCCTCAGTCTTCCAGTTGAATGGCGACCAAGGTCATTCAACCCACCTACTCAGAGCCCAGGTTGTCATGGACC
Source organism: Glandirana rugosa (assembly GCA_018402905.1). NCBI lineage: Eukaryota > Metazoa > Chordata > Amphibia > Anura > Ranidae > Glandirana > Glandirana rugosa. Next base: position 359,125 of record BLSH010355382.1, on the reverse strand, counting down.
TTCTAACTCAGGTGGTGCTATTGTGCAGCCTGGACTCAGAGTAGTACTGCACAGTGCTCACATGTCACTGTGTAAACACCATTCAGCAGTAGGGACCATCAACCAACACTGCCAAAGGTGTAGAATCTGCAGGCAGGTGTAGAGGGAGGGGGGACACTGTTTGGCCGAACCTGTGATCCAGGTAACCCTGCCGGACAGAACAGCTCATTCCTTCCTTTCATGGCAGGATCACCAGATTATTTTAAACAAAGCTGCAGATTTACAAAGATTGCATATGACCTTTAAAATGGCAATACCATGTCAAAGCTCAGATGAGAGTTTAGTGATTGGATGAACATACACGTTCATTGTACAGCGTTATCATTATATTTCATGCACAGAACAAGGATGGTCCAATTCTCAAATGCCTATTAAAACACACACAGGAGAAATATGACAAATTTTAATTGTGATTCTATTATTTCCAGGTGTCTGCCTATTTTCTCTTGCCTCTGCTGTCAAATTATACATGGACCTTTTTTTTTTTTTTTGCTGTAATGAATATTCAAATGAAAATTAACCATCAAGGTAATATCTTCGGAAATGTCAGAAAACTTCAAAAATGAGCCAAGAAAATCCCCAGCAGAGAATTGTTTGTGATGTGTAAATGTTATTAGGGTAGTTACATAAAGGGGAAATGATCAGACTGATTTTATGGGTAACGTGCTTGATAGATCATTTCACCGAGATCCATCGCTGCAAAATAAATATGGATAAAATGATCCGCTTATAGTTAAGGTCGGGCTGTTTATTATCTGTGCTACAGTAAAAAAGCATCCCATAATAACCTCATTAAAAAGATTTTTACGTAAACATGCTGTCTGATTTCCAAGGGTCTGTTCTCTGTCTAGTTAAGGTCATCATAAATCCACAAACTCATTTACTGTATATTTATATTGTGGAGATTGCAGTTATGCTCGCAGTATAGAAACACTGATGACTGAAGGTGTTATTGTAATTTAAAGTACGTCATTGAGGCCTTTAGAAATATTTGCCTGTACAAGTGAATAAAGCTGGGACAGGGATAAACTCCAGATTTGAGTGAAATAAAAAATGCCCAACAAAAATAAAAACAACAATTAAAAAAAAGCAATAAAATACAATACTCTCCTTCATTCTGTAACTATCCTCTGTAATATTTCTTTTCCGTCACCACATGTCCTCATACAACTCAGGTTGTAATGGATCCACCCTCTAGGGCAGAACTTCTCAATCTTTTTTTAAAGAGGAAGTAAACCCTGATGGGTTTCACTTCCTCTTTATTACCCTGCAATGTAAAAGCATAATGGGCTAGTATGCATTGCATATTAGCCCATTATGTGGCACTTACTGCGATGTCCCGTGATGTCCCCGCTCCAGGCTGTGTCCCTCTTCTGCCCCTCTTCCTTCCGGGGCTGTGGACTCCAGGTCTGTGACTGGCCAGAGTCGCGTGACGTCACTCCCACGCATGAGCACGGGAGCCACCAATCGCAGCACAATCTCAGCAAAGAAGCGGCATTCTTCACTGCAAATGTGCCCGATGATGTGTGCACATGCGAGTACACTGTATATCTCCTATAGGAGGCATGCATGGAACCTACAGGTAAGTCTTATTATAGGCTTAACTGTAGGTTAAAGTGGTTGCCTAGGGTTGACAACCACTTTAAGTTGTGGAGAATTCCCGAAACACCCAGATCTAAAATATAAAAAACGTGAATGTTACTTATCAGGGGGAAACTTGAGCCTGGGACAATGTACACAACCAACTAAGTTGAATTAACTTAATATCAGAAGCCCCTACCCATTCACATCAAAGGTCTCCCCATCACATTAGAGTCCCCTCTTCATGTCAGAGGTCCCCATCATATCAGAGGTCCCCCCAAGAAGGCATTGTTCCTCATCACATTAAAGTCCACCCATCACATTAGGGTTCCTCTATACTAGAGAGCCCCCATCACATAAGAGCCCCCACTTCATGTCAGAGGTCCCCCCTTAACGTCATTGTCCACCCATCACATTAGAGTTCCTCCTATACATGAGAGCCCTCATCACATCAGAGTAACCCCATGGCAGAGTCTTACCCATAATATCTGAGTGCCCCCTTCATATTAGAGGTTCCCATCACATCACTTTAACGGCAATGTCACCCATCACGTCAGAGGTCCCCCATTAGATTAGAATCCTTCCCATACATCACATCAAAGTTATCCCATGATAGAGTCTTCCCCATAATATCAGAGTCCCCCTTCATGGGGCGTGGCTAGCAGCCGAAGCGGACGGTCGCATCCGTGAGAAGCTCCGGGAGCAGGAGGAAAAATCCCTGGCAATCCGCCGCCGAGAGAGCAGGGTGAGCGACCCGACGAAACACACATATCCTCCAGACTCCCTAGGGTGGCTACGAGCCACCAACGAGACACCGCGGAAGCCGCTCGGCCAAAAATCGAGGCCGCGGCTTTCGCGGCCTACCCGACGGCACTTGAGCACACAAACAAACAACGTCCAAAACACACCTAGTGGGCACACCATACCCCCAAGACACAGGCACGCAAAGGGGCTACACTCCTGGACTCCCCAAGAGCATCCTCTGCAGTAACCTAGGGGACACGAGCGGCACCCGGCCGGAAATCGAGGCCGCGGTTCTGCGGCCTACCCGACGGCACTTGGGCACAAAACAAACGCGACTACAAAACACCTAAGTTGACACACCATATACCCAAGACACTGGAACATAAGGGGGCAACACTCCTGGACCTCCCAAGGGCATCCTCTACAGCAATCCAGGAGACGCGAGCGGCATCAGGCCGGAAATCGAGGCCGCGGCTTTGAGGCCTACCCATACAGCGCCCCCGAGAGACGCAGATTAACAATATAACACACACAGAAGCCCCTTAAAGAGGATCCCCAGGGACACTAGAAGGAGACAAAAGAGGATCACAGTGACAGATACCTCCTAAACCACAGACACCTAGCCCTCAGGGCCCAATCCTCTCGTGGAGTATCGTGTCACATGAGTTGTAGGAAACAGTTGAACTCTTAAAGATTGTGCCACATCCAATAGCCCAACGATATCAAGAACCAATTGTTCTCTATACTTCAATAATAGTAATCCTTAAACCCTAATGCCTCACTAGGCAGCTATCCTGGGAGGCCCGGTCAGCACGACACAGCAAGTGCAAAGAAAAGCAAACCCCCTGTAAGCACGAATAAACAAAGGAGAAAATTTATACATTAGAAGACGTGAACGACACAGCACGACTGGCCCGGAGGGTCCTATCGACGGATCACTCCGTAATCCCAAATTCCTAATGATAATAACTTCATATCTCTTGTTAACCAAGAACTATAGCAACCCGATAACCTACACCGTGTTAGAAATTCTCAAGTTGACAAAGGATGTTGAGTACACTGTGCTATGAGGTGCTCTCCTAACCCGGGACTCCCGATCCACAGACACCAAATCCTCCATAGACAGTGAC